>CAWUFW010023204.1:0-79922 GCA_963921515.1 Calotriton arnoldi | reverse complement strand
TTGGCGCAATGTTGAGCCACAAGATCTGCGTATCTGTTGCCGACTACCACCCAGTCATCTCCTGACTGGTGTGCGGCACACTTCACCACAGCCAATTCTTTTGGTGATTGTATTGCTTCCAGCAGTTCCTTTACGAACTGTCCATTTTTAATGGGGGATCCTGAAGAAGTCATGAAATCCCTCTGCATCCATAGTTGGCCAAAATCATGCACAACCCCGTAACCGTTTGGCTATCTGTAAATATCTTTACGTTTCTTGTGATACTCCTGCACACGAACAATAGCTCTTCTTCATCGTAAGTATTTAGGCGATCTACCCCTACATTTCCTGCTATTATTTCTTCTAATTTGACCTTTAATTTATAAATGTCCATGATCTTTGGGGGTGAACTCTGTTTGTCTGATCCTTGTGCCCACCTTTCTAAGTCTTCTGGTGTTACTACTGTGGCACTTTTGGTTCCTGATGAGGTTACTATGTTCACATCTCTTGAGCAACCAGGTGTAGCTCTTCTGGGGGAACTATTTACAGATTCTCGAATGGGCAAGTCCATTAATGAAATCATAGATTCACAATCACTAAAGTGATCCTCAACCATTACTACTGCTTCCGGTTTAGGAATATTCATAGATGTAGGCATAGCTAAAGGTTTTGGGTAATTTCCTTTGTCACCATATAAGGGAACCACTGGACCAATAGTTACAGGTATGGTTAGTGAATCAGGATGAACACTTAATTGTGTTACTCTCTGTATTAATTCTGCTCTGTTTTTATCTATGGCTTCCTTTTCTTTATCGTGAAGTACCCTACTAGCTGGGGAATCATGCAATACTTGTGGTACCAATGGTGTCCTTAACAGTGGTGCACTTGGGATGCATCCACTTGTCCCTTCCTGATATGGTGGCGGGTTCTTTAATATATCCTCCATAAATTCATCTTCGGAATCTCCAAATCTAGTCAAGTGTTTTGTCTTTTCTGTGCATTTGCTCCCTAATGGCTCATCTGCCATTAATATTGGATACAGACCCTCTGTAAGCATTGCTCTTCTCCACTGTTTCATCTGACCGTCCCTTGACTCATTTTGGTTCCTAGGGAAAAATCCTTGATAACCCCTATTACTTCTGGATCGGTCACGTTCAAATGCCTCAGTTTCCCACTCCTCTAAGGCTTCGTATTGGGTTAATCTAGGTCTGGGTTCCAAGTCATTCATCCTCAATCTCAAATTTTGAAGAATTCTCCCATTGAAAGTGCCATTCTCGGGAAATGCTAATATTCCATCATTTTGGTATATTCTTTCTAATTCTCTATCCATACACAAGTATGATAACCTCTCTCCATCATCATGAATGAAGTGGGCGTTTTAGCTGGTGGAATGATAATTCCTTCCCTAGTTTTGATTGGTTTATCCTTTTTAAAATAATTCTTAATCTTTTGTAGAAATGACATTTTTCTCTTCTCTCCGTACATTTTGGGTAAATCTCGATGTATAAAATTATATTCTGCAAAGCCTAGATATCTCCTATCCGGATGAGTTCCTGTTAAAGTTGGATCGCGTTTTAACATGCAATCTCCTATCCATTAGGATTTCAGCTTCTATGGTAACAACCAATCAAATGCCAGCTAACTTATGTCTTTGAACAAATCCTAGCGCTGCCTTTCTGTGACGTTTGTCTGGCAACCCCTCCATTACAATCTGTGCTTCTCTGTCCCTCACTGTTTCAACCAATCCCAGCGCGACACCTGTGACGTCAGTACTACTCCCGACTACTGACCCCTACTTTACAAGAGTCTTTCCACGCCCGCTGTCTCAACCAATCCCAGCGCGGCACCTGTGACGTCAGCTCCCTCTCCGGCAACTGACCCTCCCTTTACAAAATCGTACGCAAAACTTTATTTTCTCTACGTTTCTTATTAAAATTCAATAACAACATAAAACATTTGCTATCGTGCCAGTTTCTCTAATTTAGAAAAGATAGTTTCTCTCGCATCTAGTAAAACCTTTCCGTTTACTATACATACACTATGAGTAAAACCCTTCCGTTTACTCTTCACGCAAGCTTTAGAAATACCTATTACTTCTTCAATGTTACCCTTTCTAGGTGATATAACATCAAATTTTACCAGCGTATTCCTTTGCTATTACTCACATGCATAGAATCCCTAACAAGTACTGATAGCCCTGCTTAACTTTTCAGTACTATTTCTGCCTGACAGATAACCTCACTGCAGTATGGCTTCCACTTACCATCCGCTATTCAACTTTTCCCCGGGGAATTCTGGACAACATAAAACAAACTTTTAAACACGCGGATGTTAGTTCAAAAAAATTAAAACTCTCATTACCCAATTAACAAAGTACAACTATCCTTTGATAACCAGAAAACTGATCCAGCGCGATACTAGCAACGAGCATTCATACACCAGATACTCACTTGGGCCCATTCATTCATACTACGCTAGTATTTACGCTGGTGAGTCAGTTGTACTCTTTATCAAAATCCCTGCTACCAATTACATTTCTGATTGAAGAGTAATGACTTACCAATGAATCCTTTGCTAATTGGGAAGTTTAAAATGAGTGACATTCATCACAATTCATAATCCTGAAATAATCACTGAGTCAGGAAGTTTCAAAATGTTTATCTAAAGATTTAGCAGAGTAAAGTACAGAACCACATGATACTTAATCGTATATCAAGGATGAAGCATAATAATCAATTAGCATTCAATGACGGTCCCTCAGAAAGGAGAAGATAGAGACAGCAGTGCAAATAAAAGTTGCAGGTATTTTTACCTAGAGTGCGAGAACCAAACCCCTTGGCCAAGGAGTTGGAAAAGATAGGACCCAGGAAGGATGAAGAGCAAAGACCTCCTCCAGGTTCAGGACAGGACCGGTGACCTCTCTACTAACGATGCCTGCGTCGTTCCCCTCTCTGATACTCGACTTCTCCTCGATTCTCCCGTGTCTTCCTTCCAATGGACTCCGCCGCCCCCTCCTCAGAACCTCTCTGGACAACGGTTCAGTCTGCAATCGATCAGCTTGTCGGTCTGGAGCTTCTGCCTGTCAGCGTCTAGTCTAAACTAATTAGCTAATTCTATATCTATTATACCCCTCTACGCCCATGTACCTCCAATTAATGTTGCCAGAATATGGGACCACTATTTCTGATTGGACGGGGACAGGGGATTGATCCTCACACCATATTGATTTAGTTCAATTTCCTAAAGCCCATTGTTTTAAAATACCGCCCATCACATTTAATACATTTGCTTTATTTCCCACCCGTCTCACGACAAAGTTTATACTTTGTTCATGTACATTGTTGCATATTAGTAGGGACATTCATGGGTACAGCAGTATTGGCCATCAGGTCACGGCATTGGACGACGTCCAGGTTGACTTCATCCTTTTCTCTCTGTGCAGCCATGCAGGACGCATGCGCAGGATCATTGTCACACGAGTTTTCAGTTCACCAACCCCAGGCCCAAATTTACAAACTAATAAAAGTCAAAGAAGAAAATATTAAAATCACAAATAAAATGTTTCACTGTATACCCACTCTTTCTACTCTATTCCCATTTACTTATAAATTCTGTCCTGCATTAATAGCGTTAAGAAAACGACAATTTAATTATAACACGAGAGCAAGCTGTAGCACGTGAAAATATAAAGCAGCCATTTTAAGGCACACTGCGCAGAAGCAGGAGTTTCCCACCAAGCATAGAAAGACGTCACACCACGTGATATGGTTGAGACATGCGCAGTAATGTTCCCGCGCTTTAGCTGCCATTTTAGAATAGACAAGCGTTATTTGTTAGTTTAAACACATAGGCAAGCTTCCTTGCTACTTATGTTTGTGTATGCAAGAGTTAGTATGAACAATACAAAGTTTAATAAATTAATACTGTGAGAAGATTGCATCCGAGCAAGTCTCATTTGTGAGTCCTTGCTCCATCAAGTTCAAAGGAAGAAATTGAGAAGCTAGTGGCTATTTCGCAGACATCGGTCTTGAAAGGCATGGTTTGAATCTTGGCTTGTCTTTTAGACTGAATTGTGTTAGTCTAGGTGAACCGCTGTGCTAGTTAGATCCCCTACCCCTATTGAGAGCGCCTAAAGGTGTCTCTTGCTATTTTCTGTGCTATATAGGATATATTAGCCACATGACAGATATAAAGAGCATGTGCTAGAAGGAACACTTTAGGATAAATTAGGGAACTGTTTTCATTAGTCTCGTTTTCACTGCTTTAATTGTTTGAATTATTTTCAGTATCACATAAATGAAATGAAGACTTTAAAAATGGGTGCAGATTGGAAATTCCATGAGTGGCACATTTAAAACTTAGTTTTAGTATTGTTTACTCATGTCACATGCCATTATGGATTCCCTTATTGTACATATTTGAGAATGGATTTGCGCTTATTTCAACCAATACTATAGCAAAATAAAATTGAAGTGATACTTAAAAAAGATATATATATAGCTCTTTTACTTTCTTTGCTTTTAGCCATGTTGCACAGAGACTGTGCTGTTGTGCAACATGGCTAAAACAACATTGACAAAGCCAGTAGATCTTGTATAGGCAAGACCTGTTGGCCATGCCGTTACTTTTGCGACTTAACAAGTTCTTTAATCCTTTTACCTGCGCTGTAGACAGAGTTATTTCTTTCACCAGTGCCCGTCCGAATCAGTTGTCACCTGACTAACTAATCGGGTAGCAACTGGAGACTACAGAAATAGACAATCTTTCTGCACTCCTAACAAAGTTTGGCCAACTGGTAACTTTCATCATTTTCCCCCCAAGCCTCCTAAACTAAAGTAACCAGATGTAGTTAGACTAGGCATGCTCTTCTCCAATGCCACATTTTCTCCTCTTGCTTCGAAAACTACCCTGGGTGGAAATACAAAAGGCTGAGAAGATAGCAGTAGGATAGTATTAGCTTGAGGAGTCTGCACTGCAAGTACATAAAGGCTTTCCTAGTATTAAAAACCAAACCCCTCTCCCATTGACTAGAATGTCCACATCAACCAGGTACATTTCAAAGGAAGGGAACTGGCAAAAATGTACAACGTCATGGGGAGAAAGACGCATGGTCACATGTACATTGTGATGCAGGGTTGGGGCTAGGAAAGCAATGCTCTGAATATAAACATCTTTGACAAGCAGTTCCCCGTCCTATTATTAGGTGTCAGAGTCAGGCGTGCAACACCCATTGGGCTAAACGAGCTTCAGCTCCCCCGTCGTCATCTTCAGCCCGGGCTGCCAAGGTTCAGATGACAGCACGACAAACTTTACTGATTTACAAGGCACTATAATAATGAAAGTATGAAAACCGTTCGTCCCCAGTTTCATTTGTATTAGGGCTCCACTTTTATTATCGGATGCTTTAGCATCCAAGAATTTGATTTTAATGACCACTTCTGAGAGGCCCAGAACCAGCCTGAGCCAGCCAGCCTCTAAAATGTTTCTTCAACCCTCCCTAACCCCCACCTCTTGTTTTCTTTGAGACGGCTGTTGTAGGAAGGTGGAATCTGACTATATGGTTGCCCCCACTTTTTTTATGGTGTTTTGCTGGTTTATGACTTAGTTGGACTGGGATCCTGCTATTCAGGGCCCCAGTCTATCTGCTTTCTCTGTAAAAGGTTTCCATGTGCCTTAGGCACATCCCTGATTGGAATCTGGAGTGCCCTTATAAGTCCCTAGGATATGGTATACTATGTACCAAGGGCATAGGTACCTCAGAGGCCTACCAGGGGCTGCAGCATGTATTATGCCACCCCTGGAAGGCCATCCAAACTGACACCACAGGTCTGCTACTGCAGCCTGGGTAAGGTGGTGCATGCACCCCTTACAGTGATATAGGTTACCTATATCACTAAATACATACACACATATAAACCTATAAGTCACTCCTAAGGCAGGCCTTATCAATCCTGAAGGCAGAGTGCATGGTTCCTATGTGAGAGGGTGCCCCTGCATGAGCAGGGCCCCTCTGCAGCGTTCGGAGACCATCTCTGATGCTGTTTGTAGTGCAGCCTGACCATATACTCTTAAGCGCATTATATCCTCGCGGTAAAATGCTAACTTTGGAATGGCTGCACCTAAACATGTCGTGTTTGGTGTCAAACATCTTGGAATACTACCCCCCCGCCAATTCTGGCGGCGGGGGTAGCATTCCACCCTTCTAGAGGGAAAGACATGTTAACTCTGACTAACCCGGTAACTTCTCTCCAGAGCCCTGGCATCACAAAATGGATGCTGCTGCCACAGACACAAGTCTGGCCTCCTGCTGCCGGACGAAACTCCGGCAGGGGAGGCCTGGACAATAGGTTTCCTGTTGCAGTGAGGTGTGACCACCTCCCCAGACAGGATAATGTGTATTGGGGCTGGGCGGGAGCACCATCTGTGTGCTTTGCAGTCCTGCACTGGGGGCACATTTGGTGTCCCTGTGCATACCCCAGTTCAAACCGGATCAGGGGCTTGCAGCCCCTGCTTTGGCGCGAACTGGACAAAGGGAAAGGGGTGTGGCCACCCCTCTGCCCTGACCCAACCATAGGTGGGGCCACAGAGTAGTCCAACCCCTACTTTTAGAATAAAGGTAGGAACCCAGTCCTTAGGACTTTAGATTATACCTGGACGAAACTCTGAAACTGAATCCTGGACCTTCGACGCTCTATGACAAGATTAGAGGACTGAAGAATCTCCCTTGGGGTCAAGGAGTGACTCCCCTGCTTGGCAGGCACCAAAGAAGCATCTGTCCGGTTTGCATTTCTGAAGCTCCCGTCGGACGCCGAAGTCATCGCATCACCAGAGGTGGATTCTCAGACTTCCCCGAGGCTACCCTGAGTCTCCAGCAAAGCTGAGGCCCGTGGCTATCGTGGGTGACTTGAGACCATGACCCCTGGACACCGAGCACATTTGCAAGTGCACCATCTTCTGGGTCTCCCAAGAAGTCGTGCTTTGGGCTCCGAGTAGCCCTAGCCTCCAGCACCACCTGCACCGAAGATCACTAGCCCCCCCTCCACGAGTGTCCGGTAAGCCAGCTCCACGTGCGGCGTCACGAGGCTCCTTCGCGGTCGCTAGCCCGTTGGCTAGTAGCCCTTAACGAAGGCCAATCCTTTTCTTACTTGGCATCCTGGTTGCTCCAGGCCTGCCCTCACTTACTCTCGCTGGGTGAGTTCCACAGACCTTGCTGGTCTGCACCATCGACGATCTACATCTTCACCAAGACTTGCCGTTGCCAAGGCTTGTTGGGTCCAATCCGGTCGCCGACACCTCAGCACTCGACAAACATCGTGTACCAGCCCGAATCCTGCTCCTGGTCGCCGACAACGCCTCCTGGACCTCGTGGATGAAGAGTCAAGACGACCGTCAACGCACCTGAAGCACTCGACATCGGTGGGCATCTGTCCATCGCCTTCCTGGTCACTGGCTAGTGACCCAGACTCTGTCCCCTCTGCTTTCAGGTTCTTCAGAACTCCGATCCACTCTTGGATCCACCCGGACACTTTTCTCTTGGCCGCCAGCAGCACTTTGCAGCAGATCGCCATTCGAATCGACGGCGAAACCCGACCCCGAAAGGCACCTATGCACCCGGCTTCCCTGGGTGAGGTAACACGAGTACTCCGGTGCTCCCGTGGGTAGAGACTCTTCAAAGTCCTAGATCTCAAAGGGTTTTGTCCTAGTCCTCTTTTAAGTGTCCCTTTTCTATACTTTCCCGATCCCGACTTTCTCCATAGAAGTTAACGGCGTATCGCGGTTGTGTATTTACACTGCACGCGTCTCCCGTGGGTCCCCTGTGTCACTACCTTGGGTGGTTCCTTGTGGTCCAAGCACTTCTAGAGGCTCTAGGCCTAGTGTCTAGTTCAGTCGTGGTTCGCATACCACTTTATTGGTATATGGTTTGGTACGCCCCTAGGGCCCAAACGTTTATTTGTGCTATTACTGTGATTTAATATCTTATAACTTATGTACTTCGAACTCTAGCCTCATAAAGAGACTAGAGGGGTGTGTTTAGCAATAAATACATATATTTTGAATATATACCTGGTGTGGTGCTCTTTCATTTGGTCACTCAAGAGATTATAGACTGGTAAAACAAGCTGCTTTACATTCCTTCAAGACTTAGCCTGAAGGCTGCTCTCCATAGCTACCACTAGGATAGCTTTCAATAAGGTTGTCTTTAACCTATCTCCAATAAGGGGTTGTTTGGACTGGTGCAAGGTGCCCACTATAATTAGTGGACAGCATATGCCAGGCCAACTTCTCACATTGGTGTGCAGCGTGTGGGATTCCAGCTTGCTATTGTTTTACCAGATAATCTCAATTGAATTGATCAACTGAAAACCACTAAAGGTACCTAAGGTACATATAATTTAAGCTTAGAATACAGTAAGTTCTACTGAACTTAGAGTTGTGTGTTAAGGGATAGCACAACCCTTTCTACAACTCAAGAGAGTTTAGTAGGCCACACTAGAGTAGGTAGTGCATACACCACACCACACTAGTAATGTCTTTAAGGGGAGGATCCAAAGAATCCTTGCAGGAAGCCATTGAGCTTCCACCCTCCAAGTATGATACACTCCCATTCTTGGAATTGAGAGCTTTATGTAACTTGAGAAAACTAAGGACAGGCCAAAGCCCCACCACCCAACACCTCAAGGAGTTGTTGGTGGCTTATGACCTTAGTAGGCCCTTGGGGACTGATGGGGTAGGAGCTGAGGGTGGGGCAGATGATGAGGGTGGGACCAGGGGTACCAATACCCCCAGCCCCCCTCTGAGACTGGCCAGGAGGGTGACAATGACCCTGACCTGGATAACCCAATCCCTCCTGTGGAAGATGATGAGGATGATCAGAATGATGCCCTCTTTGTCCCCCAGGAAGGATTAAGAGTGTGCCCAGGAAGTCTAGATCTCCTTCTCAGGAGTCTAACCACTCTGGCACCTCCATAGGGAGCTCTATCTCCTCTCACAGGAGGGAATCCTCCCATGAGAGAAGAGCCAGACTGGTCCAGTATGAGGAAACTCAGCTGGAAATCAGAAAAAAGCAATTGGCTTTAGATAGGGAATCCCTAGATCTCCTTAGAGAGAGAAGAAAGTTGGGACTAGAGTCCCATGGTGGCAGCAATATCCCTAGAGATAGGGACAGGTCTTATGACCATAGAAACCTAAACAAGATTGTCCCTCCCTACCAGAGTGGGGATGACATCCACAAATGGATAACTGCACTGGAGAGGGCCTGTAAAGTTCAGAAGGTCCCCCAGAGGCAGTGGGCAGCAATCTTGTGGCTCTCCTTTGCAGACAAAGGTAGAGACAAGCTCCTCACTGTAAGAGAAGAGGATGCTGACAATTACACAGTCTTGAAGAGTGCTCTGATAGATGGGTTTGGCCTAACCACTGAACAGTATAGGTTGAAGTTCAGAGACACCCAAAAAGCTCAGACTCAAGACTGGGTTGATTTTGTAGATTGTGCTACAAAGGCTCTGGAAGGTTGGATACATGGCAACAAAGTGCATGACTTTTAGGATTGTACAATTTGATTATGAGGGAGCAGATCCTTAATAATTGTCAAAACCAGCTTTTGCACCAGTATCTGGTGGACTCTGATCTGACCTCTCCCCAAGAATTGGGAAAGAAGGCAGACAAATGGGTCAGAACCAGAGTAAAAACTAGAAATCAGGGTGGTGACCAGAAGAAAGATTCTACTAAGTCCCAAGAGAAAGGTGGGGATAAATCTAAGGATAAGTCCCCTACAGGGCCCCAAAATTCCTCTTCTGGGGGTGGGTCCCAAACTCCTTCCTCTCCTGAAAAGAAACCATATTGCTATGTCTGTAAGAAGCCTGGGCACTGGAAAACTGATCCCAGTTGCCCCAGGATTGGCAATAAAGAAAATGTTCCTCCCACAACTACTACCACCCCTCCTGGTACTACCAGTAGTAATCCTCCAGTTGGGAGTAGTGCACCCAAAAGTTAGGTGCTTTTGCAAGAGGAACAGAGGTGGGCCCTAGTTTAGACAGGGACTCCTCAACAGACTCCTCTGACTCTGATGGTGGTATAGGATTTGCCACCTTTACCATGGGTCCCATAGCATTGGGCAGGTACAGATTGGAGCCAATAATTAATGGTCAGAAAGCTGTGGCATTTAGGGACACAGGGGCTAGTGTCACCATGGTGGCAGGGAAACTAGTCCCCCCTCACCAGCTTTTACCTGAGTTTAAATACCAGGTGACCAACATTGATGGTGTCAGAACAGATCACCCCATGGCCATAGTCAATCTCAGCTGGGAGGGGGTCACAGGCCCAAAGAGAGTGGCAGTGTCCCCCACCTTACCTGTAGATTTCCTGATGGGCAATGATCTGGAGATTTCAGCCTGGGCTGAAGTTGAACACCAAACCCATCTCAGGATGCTGGGCGTCCCTGTAAAGGTTAGTGGGGCTGTGATGGCCACAGCCCCAGCCCAAGATTTTGGAGAGATGGAGCCTGGAAGAATGGCCCACTCTCCCCCAAAAGAGAGCACAAGGGTTGAAGAAAAGTCTTCTTCCCTCCAGACAGTAGGTAAGGGTCAGCCTCCTCAGGGAACTGACCCTACCCCTAGTGAAGGAACTGCCCCAGAGGTAGTCAGGCCTGGCCTGGCCACACCCCTGATGGCAGAGGACCCTTCCAAGGTGGGACCCAGTCTGGAGCAGGTAACCTGCCCCTCTCTACCCTGCCTCAGCCAGCCCAGGGCTGCAGAGGTCAGGGAGGTCAGTGGACCCCCAGGGCCCCCTGTCCAGAGGAACCCCCCATCAGCAGATTAGGGGCACCCAGTCTAGTAGCCCTAGCCAGGTGAAAACTCCTCTACACACTGAGGGATCCCCCATGCCTTTATGTAGGGACCTCCCCAGAAGGACTCTGGTAGGCAAGGGCAAACCTGGGACCTGAAGGTTCCAAACCTGCCCTGTCCCTCCAGTAGTCCATCCAAAGGGATCCAACCCCCAGCTGTAGGCAGCCAAAGGTTGACCCTTAGAGCAAAGTGCAACTCAGTCATGGAAAGACAGGCATACATGGTGACCAGTGATCTGAGGAAACTGAGGCCAACATTCCTAGGGCCTCACTTCCCTACTCAGACACCTCACCAGCCTTGTACTTTACCTAAGCACACCACAGGTAGTGATTCCCCATGGTGGAGACCCTCTTATACCCTTAGGGTGAGGGATTGCTTAGTGGACCATAAGACAGGGGGCAACCATGCTAGTGCAGGTGCTTCCTTGTATGACCACTTAGTCAATGAAGGCTCAACTGGCCAAGGTTAGCCTTATCTCCTTTCGTTTGGGGGGTTATGTAGGAAGGTGGAATCTGACTATATGGTGGCCCCCACTTTTTTATGGTGTTTTGCTGGTTTATGACTTAGTTGGACTGGGATCCTGCTATTCAGGGCCCCAGTCTATCTGCTTTCTCTGTAAAAGGTTTCCATGTGCCTTAGGCACATCCCTGATTGGAATCTGGAGTGCCCTTATAAGTCCCTAGTATATGGTATACTATGTACCAAGGGCATAGGTACCTCAGAGGCCTACCAGGGGCTGCAGCATGTATTATGCCACCCCTGGAAGGCCATCCAAACTGACACCACAGGTCTGCTACTGCAGCCTGGGTAAGGTGGTGCATGCACCCCTTACAGTGATATAGGTTACCTATATCACTAAATACATACACACATATAAACCTATAAGTCACTCCTAAGGCAGGCCTTATCAATCCTGAAGGCAGAGTGCATGGTTCCTATGTGAGAGGGTGCCCCTGCATGAGCAGGGCCCCTCTGCAGCGTTCGGAGACCATCTCTGATGCTGTTTGTAGTGCAGCCTGACCATATACTCTTAAGCGCATTATATCCTCGCGGTAAAATGCTAACTTTGGAATGGCTGCACCTAAACATGTCGTGTTTGGTGTCAAACATCTTGGAATACTACCCCCCGCCAATTCTGGCGGCAGGGGTAGCATTCCACCCTTCTAGAGGGAAAGACATGTTAACTCTGACTAACCCGGTAACTTCTCTCCAGAGCCCTGGCATCACAAAATGGATGCTGCTGCCACAGACACAAGTCTGGCCTCCTGCTGCCGGACGAAACTCTGGCAGGGGAGGCCTGGACAATAGGTTTCCTGTTGCAGGGAGGTGTGACCACCTCCCCAGACAGGATAATGTGTATTGGGGCTGGGCGGGAGCACCATCTGTGTGCTTTGCAGTCCTGCACTGGGGGCACATTTGGTGTCCCTGTGCATACCCCAGTTCAAACCGGATCAGGGGCTTGCAGCCCCTGCTTTGGCGCGAACTGGACAAAGGGAAAGGGGTGTGGCCACCCCTCTGCCCTGACCCACCCATAGGTGGGGCCACAGAGTAGTCCAACCCCTACTTTTAGAATAAAGGTAGGAACCCAGTCCTTAGGACTTTAGATTATACCTGGACGAAACTCTGAAACTGAATCCTGGACCTTCGACGCTCTACGACAAGATTAGAGGACTGAAGAATCTCCCTTGGGGTCAAGGAGTGACTCCCCTGCTTGGCAGGCATCAAAGAAGCATCTGTCCAGTTCGCATTTCTGAAGCTCCCGTCGGACGCCGAAGTCATCGCATCACCAGAGGTGGATTCTCAGACTTCCCCGAGGCTACCCTGAGTCCCCAGCAAAGCTGAGGCCCGTGGCTATCGTGGGTGACTTGAGACCATGACCCCTGGACACCGAGCACATTTGCAAGTGCACCATCTTCTGGGTCTCCCAAGAAGTCGTGCTTTGGGCTCCGAGTAGCCCTAGCCTCCAGCACCACCTGCACCGAAGATCACTGGCCCCCCCTCCACGAGTGTCCGGTAAGCCAGCTCCACGTGCGGCGTCACGAGGCTCCTTTGCGGTCGCTAGCCCGTTGGCTAGTAGCCCTTAACGAAGGCCAATCCTTTTCTTACTTGGCATCCTGGTTGCTCCAGGCCTGCCCTCACTTACCCTCGCTGGGTGAGTTCCACAGACCTTGCTGGTCTGCACCATCGACGATCTACATCTTCACCGAGACTTGCCGTTGCCAAGGCTTGTTGGGTCCAATCCGGTCGCCGACACCTCAGCACTTGACAGACATCGTGTACCAGCCCGAATCCTGCTCCTGGTCGCCGACAATGCCTCCTGGACCTCGTGGCTGAAGAGTCAAGACGACTGTCAACGCACCTGAAGCACTCGACATCGGTGGGCATCTGTCCATCGTCTTCCTGGTCACTGGCTAGTGACCCAGACTCTGTCCCCTCTGCTTTCAGGTTCTTCAGAACTCCGATCCACTCTTGGATCCACCCGGACACTTTTCTCTTGGCCGCCAGCAGCACTTTGCAGCAGATCGCCATTCGAATCGACGACGAAACCCGACCCTGAAAGGCACCTATGCACCCGGCTTCCCTGGGTGAGGTAACACGAGTACTCCGGTGCTCCCATGGGTAGAGACTCTTCAAAGTCCTAGATCTCAAAGGGTTTTGTCCTAGTCCTCTTTTAACTGTCCCTTTTCTATACTTTCCCGATCCCGACTTTCTCCATAGAAGTTAACGGCGTATCGCGGTTGTGTATTTACACTGCACGTGTCTCCCGTGGGTCCCCTGTGTCACTACCTTGGGTGGTTCCTTGTGGTCCAAGCACTTCTAGAGGCTCTAGGCCTAGTGTCTAGTTCAGTCGTGGTTCGCATACCACTTTATTGGTATATGGTTTGGTACGCCCCTAGGGCCCAAACGTGTATTTGTGCTATTACTGTGATTTAATATCTTATAACTTATGTACTTCGAACTCTAGCCTCATAAAGAGACTAGAGGGGTGTGTTTAGCAATAAATACATATATTTTGAATATATACCTGGTGTGGTGCTCTTTCATTTGGTCACTCAAGAGATTATAGACTGGTAAAACAAGCTGCTTTACATTCCTTCAAGACTTAGCCTGAAGGCTGCTCTCCATAGCTACCACTAGGATAGCTTTCAATAAGGTTGTCTTTAACCTATCTCCAATAAGGGGTTGTTTGGACTGGTGCAAGGTGCCCACTATAATTAGTGGACAGCATATGCCAGGCCAACTTCTCACAGCTGTCACCTAGGTGATATCCTTGCCTGAAGGCAGGGATTTCACCTAAGCACTTTTGATGTGCTGTGCAGCATGGGGTGGGAGTGGGAAGATGTCCACAGCAGGGGGACATGATGCCAGCAGGAATTCCTTTACAAAGGAAAAGCGTCGCCTGCACTGGCCAGTCCTTTCCCCCTGCTGTGCACATCTTCCCACTCCCTGCACCAAGAGTCATGTTGTGTGAGCTTGGGTTTCATGACTGACCTCTCAAGTGAGGCCCTGTCTGCCCTGGGCATTATGGACACAGCTTTTCGAGGAACACCTCAACTGAATGTTTCTCAGGAGCTGTCATTACTTGTATCCAGTCTGTACTTGGAGCATTGTTAGATTTGGTGCTCCTCATTTTGTTGTCCGGAGCAAAAAAGGATGAGGGGCTGTGCCAGGAATCAAGCTTGTGATGTGGAGGCTACACATGAGATCGATGCAGTACGTCCTCAACCCATAGAGCTGCACGATGGGAGGAGACACATTGAGATGGAACTTTGTAAGAGGTTAGAGGGCTGTGTCAAGACAGAGCCCCGGACGCGCGTCCTGTGGGTACTGTACTGTACGGGTATTCTTCATGTGACCCGCCGCTGTGCTCACAGTACATCCCAGGTTTACATGCATGATCAGTTTCCTGACTGAACACAGTGAATGAGTGCTGCTCATTGCGTCCTATGGCCCCTTCATTGGTTGGAAGTGGTTGTTGGGGTGGAGAGGGGCTGTGAATGTGCGTAAGCATGGATATAGCACCCACTGGGTTTTAGCACTGGTGACAGTGCTCGTGCTGGCTATGAAAGTGGCACATTGAGGTAGGGAGCATGGAAGCACCTACAGTTGGTGCCTGGAGTGGCGCTGTCACCAGAAGCAGGCAACAGTGGCCCAACTTCTAATAGGAAGGCGCTAGCAGCTGTGCGTAAAGCAACTCTTTAAATTAATGCTCGGCTAGTCCTTTCTATGATCAATCCGTTTTTATCATTTTTAACAAATCCTGCCACTGAAAGGCCTTACTTGGTTGGAAATAACATGTTAGGCCCTGGTTCCCCACAATGCTTGTGCATCGATGGATGTAGGTGTTTGGATTTGGTTTCTGCACTCCTGTGTGGGCTGTAAAGTAACATGGTGAAGTGAGAGCAGAGATCCTGCATTGAGAATGATGGCTGTGAAGTCGTGCAACACCTGGTGTGTCCTGACCTTACACCACGAGTGTGATGGAGATGATGGTCAGGGGCACGAGGTAGGCCCCAGTTCAGCTGAGTGGGTTTGGAGCAGTGATGCCACGGGTACCTGCCCCGTGTCTGCTGAGTGGGCCGGACAGTGGTACCATGGATGGGTGGTACTTGCAAAGGATGTTGTTGCGAAGCAGATCGTGGCCTCATTTTCAGCAAGTGGCCTTGAGGCAGTGGTGCGCCTGGCATGTCCTTGCAAGAGATGAGATGCTGATGTGAAGCAGAACAAGCCCCCTTACCTGCTGAGTGGCCCCGACCAGTGGTGCCACGGGTTGGGGGGTCCCTGTCTGTGATGTTGATGGGGCCCATTTCTAATACATCCAGTCAAGGGGTAGGTTGGCCTTTCTCAAGTAGTCTGCAGGACTGTAACAGATGATGTCCGAATATGTCTACCACGTCCTAAGTTTGGATTGGTAGTATGTTTATTGCAGACAGGTTTCTAAGTTTATTTGTGGATTTTTCATTTATTTTCACGTTTTCTTCGATTCATCCTCTATCTCAAAAAGATTAATAAAACCTGCCAATCTTAAACATTCACTGTGCTGTAATTCAATTGTTACACCATCATAATACACATTTTAAGATGCCTCTTGCAAGTAACCGGCAGTTCTTTGTAATAATTTCCTCCATCTGAAGCCAGGCCCCAATGTGTTAAGCTGATTTATAACACCAGGTCTGTTCCCAGGCCATGGGTCTAGCCTAGGATAATTATTTTTTCTTACTTTCATTTCATTATTCGTTTACTATGCAATTGGTGTATGGTCTCATTTTGTTAATTTCTTCATTCTTTAGTATTATTTGGCCATTTGTTAAACATGGACGTTCACTCGCTAGAAGCCTCTTGGCGCTATAAATATGAAACTGATAACAGATTCAGCTTGGTGGAAGGAATTATAGTGTGAAATTACAGGGTTTTAGCTTTCTCTGTTATTTCAGGTGGGATAGTGGTCTGTAATGGTATGGAATGATCTAACACCTAACACAAACACACAAGTACAAAAACACTTGAAAGTCTGAGTTTATTTAATGCAACTTTATTCTACATTTATTACCTTCCTTATCCATATATATACCTTCCGTGTACTTATGTATCTTTATATTTATTACTTTGCTTCTAATTCTGCATATTCAATGCACTACCCGCGATATCACCCTATATCTCTCGCAATATATTCTCTACCTCCACTCTGACTCATCTCAAACCTCACTCTACTACTGTCTCCAATGCACTACCCTATTTCTAACCCTATACCTCTATCAATATATCCTCTACCTCTACTCTTTCATTCATCCTAAACCCCAAACTCTACCCTCCTCTACCCCTCCTTGCATCATCTCATACCTCTTCTACGATTCAGATCTCCCCAAACTAGCCGTTCTAAAATCTTCCCTCTGACTCTACCCCCTCCACCTTACCTTTACTCATCCCAAACCCCCTCCTACTGCTATGAACCCACCCTCAAAAAACGAATTCTAGACCCTTCCTTCTTCTATCCCTTTTCAATACAAATAATAGATTAACATCTCCACCACTCAAATGAATTTCATATTTACCTATACCAATTCCCCACTAATCCTTTTTGGGCTTCGGAGTAGCGTGCTACCCACCAAAAAGCGCTTCAACACCTCATATGGGTAGCAAGTGCTATATAAATGCAAACCTTTTCCCTTTTCTATCCCTCCACTATCCTTCTCAATCCAAATAACAGACTAACATATCCACCACTCAAATTACTTTCATATTTCACTATACTAATTCACCACCAATCCTCTATGGGTCCCAGAGTAGCGTGCTACTAACCGAAAAAGCGCTTTGACGCCTCGTCAGGGATAGTAAGCGCTATATAAATGCAATCACAATAGGAGCTGCACCAGCTGAAGAGGTGAGTATTGGTACTTTGTGACAGGGATATAATTACCAAGTTCTGTGTTTTTCACAGTAGGCATAGCCTGGCATTTGACCTGTCTTTTGAAGAACAGCAAATGTAACATGATATTATCAAAATGTAAATGCTTGATTATTTCTCATGCGCCCTCTGAATTCCAGCATGGTTATTTTGGAGTTGCTGCTGCACAGCACCCCACCCACCCCTACTTCCACTGCCTATACATTAAAGCACCATGCTTTAATGGCTTTACTGCCAATAAATTAATGTTTGTTAGTGCTATAGTTTGTAAGAACACTGCAAATGGCCACATTGCAAAATCTGAAATTCCTTCTGTGTCTTTAGGGGGTGGACAAGAGTCCCCTTTTTTGTGTGAATTATATCTTTGAACAGACTAGGTTTTTCAGAGAGTAGCATGTTGTTCTGGGCTCTTTTAAACCAGTTTCGTGGGCATTCCATTAGAAACAAGCATTTGCAATGCAATAGGTCTCGCATTCACGTGAGTTTGAGCTATTGGCATTGTAAACAACAATGCCTTTTATTTATTTTTTGGGTTTTAAAACATAAATAAAAGGCATTGTCATTAACAATACTAATAGCTTAAACTCTCGCAAGTGCGAGACCTATTGCATTGCAATAAAAGGCCTTCTCGACCGCTTGTTAGATTGAAAATATCAGAGGAAGTGACCGGCATGCGACGTCTTCAAAGTAGTGATAAATAGTGCAGTGAAGAAGATGTGTAAGTGTTGTAAATTACACAGACACAAAGTGTGAAGTGAGAGTTACATATGATCCGAGCTATAAACACTAACAAAGCGCTCCAACACCTTTCGCTCTGTGATTACACTGTCGTGGCTCAGGAGGAAGAGCTGGAGGGGGGCTATTTCCTGCCCTCTCCGTGATTTGAGTGTGCAATGTGGCATTGCGTAATGTCATTGCTATCTTTGTCCTAATAAAAAACACTCCAGCTGTAGTAGGGCCCTGGCTTCACCTCCTGGTGCAGGGTGGGCTGTGCTTTATTGCAGGCATGGAGGGAGGTAGGGATAGTCTCGGCTGCAGCTCTAGCCTCGTACAGTGCCCCTGCTATTACTAGTGAGCGAGAGGCGCTGAGGTGGTGGTATTGGTATTGGTGGTGGTGGTATTGGTGGTATGGGTGGTGGTGGTGGTGGTATTGCTGGTGATGGTATTGGTGGTGCTGGTATTGGTGGTGGTGGTGATGGCATTGATGGTATTGGTGGTGGTGGTAGTGGTGGTATTGGTGGTGGTGGTATTGGTGGCGGTATTGGTATTGGTGGTGGTGGAATTGGTATTGGTGGTGGTATTGGTAGTGGTAGTTGTGGTACTGGTATTGGTGGTGGTGGTATTGGTGGTGGTGGTATTGGTGGTGGTGGTATTGGTTGCGGTGGTGGTGTTGGTGGTGGTACTGGTGGTATTGGTATTGGTGGTGGTTGTATTTGTATTGGTGGTGAAGGTATTTGTATTGGTGGTATTGGTGTTGGTGGTGGTGGTATTGGCATTGGTGGTAGTATTGGTGGTGGCGGTGGTATTGGTGGTGGTGGTATTGGTGGTGGTGGTGGTATTGGTGGTGGTAATGCTGGTGGTGGTGGTTGTATTGGTGGTGGTGGTATTGGTGGTGGTGGAATTGGTGGTGGTATTGGTGGTGGTGGTGGTATTAGTGGTGGTGGTGGTATTGGTGTTGGTGGTATTGGTGGTCGTGGTGGTGGTGGTATTGGTGGTGGTGGTATTGGTGGCATTGGTGGTGGTGGTGGGATTGGTGGTGGTGGTGGTATTGTTGGTGGTGGTATTGATGGTGGTGGTGGTGGTATTGATGGTGGTGGTGTTGGTGGCAGTGGTGGTATTGGTGGTGGTATTGGTGGTGATATTGGTGGTGGTGGTATTGGTGGTGGTGGTATTGGTAGAGGTGGTATTGGTGGTGGTATTGGTGTTGGTGGTGGTATTGGTGGCGGTGGTATTGGTGGTGGTATTGGTGCTGGTGGTATTGGTGGTGGTGAAATTGGTTCTGGTGGTATTGGTGGTGGTGCTATTGGTGGTGGTGGTGGTATTGGTGGTGGTGGTAGTATTGGTGGTGGTATTGGTGGTGGTATCAGTGATGGTGGTATTGGTGATGGTATTGGTGGTATTGGTGGTGGTATTGGTGCTGGTGGTATTGGTGCTGGTGGTATTGGTGGTGGTGGGGGTATTGGTGGTGGTGATATTGGTGGTGGTATTGGTGGTGGTGGTATTGGTGGCATTAATGGTGGTATTGCTGGTGGTATTGCTGGTGATGGTGGTATTGGTTGTGGTGATGGTATTGGTGGTGGTATTGGTGGTGGTATTGGTGGTGGTGGTATTGGTGGTTGTGGTATTGGTGGTGGTATTGGTGGTGGAATTGGTGGTACTGGTGTTATTGGTGGTGGTGGTATTGGTGGTGGTATTGGTGGCAGTGGTGATAGTGGTGGAATTGGTGGTGGTATTGGTGGTGGCATTGGTGGTGGTGGTATTGGAATGCTGGTGGTGGTGGTGGTATTGGTTTGGTGGTGTTGGTGGTATTGGTAGTGGTGGTATTGGTGGTGGTGGTATTGGTGGTGGTGGTATTGGTGGTGGTGGTGGTATTGATGGTATTGGTGGTGGTGGTATTGGTGGTAGTGGTATTGGTGGTGGTGGAGGTGCTGGTATTGCTGGTGGTGGTGTTGGTGGTATTGGTGGTGGTGGTATTGGTAGTGGTATTGGTGGTGGTATTGGTGGTGGTGGTGGTATTGGTGGTACTGGTGTTATTGGTGGTGGTGGTATTGATGGTGCTGGTGGTATTGGTGGTGGTATTGGTAGTAATATTGGTGGTGGTGGTATTGGTGGTGGTGGTATTGGTAGTGGTATTGTTATTGGTGGTGGTGGTGGTAGTATTGGTGGTGGTGGTATTGGTGCTGGTGGTATTGGTGCTGGTGAAATTGGTGCTGGTGGTATTGGTGGTGGTGGTATTGGTGGTGGTGGTATTGGTGGTATTGGTAGTGGTGGTATTGGTGGTGGTATTGGTATTGGTGGTGGTGGTGGTATTGGTGGTGGTGGTATTGGTAGTGGTGGTGGTATTTGTGCTGGTGGTATTGGTGGTGGTGAAATTGGTGCTGTTAGTATTGGTTGTGGTGCTATTGGTGGTGGTGGTATTGGTGGTAGTATTGGTGGTGGTATTGCTGGTGGTATCAGTGATGGTAGTATTGGTGATGGTATTGGTGGTAATGGTGGTATTGGTGGTGGTATGGTGATATTGGTGCTGGTGGTATTGGTGCTGGTGGTATTGGTGGTGGTGGTGGTATTGGTGGTGGTGATATTGGTGGTGGTGGTATTGGTGGCATTAATGGTGGTATTGGTGGTGGTATTGGTGATGGTGGTGGTATTGGTGGTGGTGGTATTGGTGGTCGTGGTGGTGGTGGTATTGGTGGTGGTGGTATTGGTGGCATTGGTGGTGGTGGTGGGATTGGTGGTGGTGGTGGTATTGTTGGTGGTGGTATTGGTGGTGGTGGTGGTGGTATTGATGGTGGTGGTGTTGGTGGCAGTGGTGTATTGGTGGTGGTATTGGTGGTGGTATTGGTGGTGATATTGGTGGTGGTGGTATTGGTGGTGGTGGTATTGGTAGAGGTGGTATTGGTGGTGGTATTGGTGTTGGTGGTGGTATTGGTGGCGGTGGTATTGGTGGTGGTATTGGTGCTGGTGGTATTGGTGGTGGTGAAATTGGTTCTGGTGGTATTGGTGGTGGTGCTATTGGTGGTGGTGGTGGTATTGGTGGTGGTGGTAGTATTGGTGGTGGTATTGGTGGTGGTATCAGTGATGGTGGTATTGGTGATGGTATTGGTGGTATTTGTGGTGGTATTGGTGCTGGTGGTATTGGTGGTGGTGGGGGTATTGGTGGTGGTGATATTGGTGGTGGTATTGGTGGTGGTGGTATTGGTGGCATTAATGGTGGTATTGCTGGTGGTATTGCTGGTGATGGTGGTATTGGTTGTGGTGATGGTATTGGTGGTGGTATTGGTGGTGGTGGTGGTATTGGTGGTGGTGGTATTGGTGGTTGTGGTATTGGTGGTGGAATTGGTGGTACTGGTGTTATTGGTGGTGGTGGTATTGGTGGTGGTATTGGTGGCAGTGGTGATAGTGGTGGAATTGGTGGTGGTATTGGTGGTGGCATTGGTGGTGGTGGTATTGGAATGCTGGTGGTGGTGGTGGTATTGGTTTGGTGGTGTTGGTGGTATTGGTAGTGGTGGTATTGGTGGTGGTGGTATTGGTGGTGGTGGTATTGCTGGTGGTGGTATTGGTGGTGGTGGTGGTATTGATGGTATTGGTGGTGGTGGTATTGGTGGCAGTGGTATTGGTGGTGGTGGAGGTGGTGGTATTGCTGGTGGTGGTGTTGGTGGTATTGGTGGTGGTGGTATTGGTAGTGGTATTGGTGGTGGTATTGGTGGTGGTGGTGGTATTGGTGGTACTGGTGTTATTGGTGGTGGTGGTATTGATGGTGCTGGTGGTATTGGTGGTGGTATTGGTAGTAATATTGGTGGTGGTGGTATTGGTGGTGGTGGTATTGGTAGTGGTATTGTTATTGGTGGTGGTGGTGGTAGTATTGGTGGTGGTGGTATTGGTGCTGGTGGTATTGGTGCTGGTGAAATTGGTGCTGGTGGTATTGGTGGTGGTGGTATTGGTGGTGGTGGTATTGGTGGTGGTGGTATTGGTGGTATTGGTAGTGGTGGTATTGGTGGTGGTATTGGTATTGGTGGTGGTGGTGGTATTGGTGGTGGTGGTATTGGTAGTGGTGGTGGTATTTGTGCTGGTGGTATTGGTGGTGGTGAAATTGGTGCTGTTAGTATTGGTTGTGGTGCTATTGGTGGTGGTGGTATTGGTGGTAGTATTGGTGGTGGTATTGCTGGTGGTATTGCTGGTGGTATCAGTGATGGTAGTATTGGTGATGGTATTGGTGGTATTGGTGGTGGTATTGGTGGTATTGGTGCTGGTGGTATTGGTGCTGGTGGTATTGGTGGTGGTGGTGGTATTGGTGGTGGTGATATTGGTGGTGGTGGTATTGGTGGCATTAATGGTGGTATTGGTGGTGGTATTGGTGATGGTGGTGGTATTGGTGGTGGTGGTATTGGTGGTTGTGGTATTGGTGGTGGTATTGGTGGCGGTGGTGATAGTGGTGGAATTGGTGGTGGTATTGGTGGTGGCATTGGTGGTGGTGGTATTGGAATGGTGGTGGTAGTGGTAGTATTGGTTTGGTGGTGTTGGTGGTATTGGTAGTGGTGGTATTGGTGGTGGTGGTATTGGTGGTGGTGGTATTGGTGGTGCTATTGGTGGTGGTGGTATTGGTGGTGGTGTTGGTGGTGGTGGTATTGATGGTATTGGTGGTGGTGGTATTGGTGGGAGTGGTATTGGTGGTGGTGGAGGTGGTGGTATTGCTGGTGGTGGTGGTGGTATTGGTGGTGGTGGTGGTGGTATTGGTGGTGGTGGTATTGGTGGTGGTATTGGTGGTGGTATTGGTGGTGGAATTGGTGGTACTGGTGTTATTGGTGGTGGTGGTATTGATGGTGGTGGTATTGGTGGTGGTGGTGGTATTGGTGGTGGTATTGGTGGTAATATTGGTGGTGGTGGTATTGGTGGTGGTGGTATTGGTAGTGGTATTGGTATTGGTGGTGGTATTGGTGGTGGTGGTATTGGTGCTGGTGGTGGTATTGGTGCTGGTGGTATTGGTGCTGGTGAAATTGGTGGTGGTGGTATTGGTGGTATTGTTAGTGGTGGTATTGGTGGTGGTATTGGTATTGGTGGTGGTGGTATTGGTGGCGGTGGTATTGGTAGTGGTATTTGTGCTGGTGGTATTGGTGGTGGTGAAATTGGTGCTGTTGGTATTGGTGGTGGTGCTATTGGTGGTGGTGGTATTGGTGGTAGTATTGGTGGTGGTATTGGTGGTGGTATCGGTGATGGTAGTATTGGTGATGGTATTGGTGGTATTGGTGGTGGTATTGGTGCTGGTGGTATTGGTGCTGGTGGTGGTATTGGTGGAGGTGATATTGGTGGTGGTATTGGTGGTGGTATTGGTGGTGGTATTGGTGTTGTTGATGGTATTGGTGGTGGTATTGGTGGTGATATTGGTGGTGGAGGTGGTATTGGTGGTTGTGGTATTGGTGGTGGTGGTATTGGTGGTGGTGGTGGTGGTGGTATTGGTGGAATTGGTGGTGGTATTGGTGGTGGTGGTATTGGATTGGTGGTGGTGGTGGTATTAGGTTGCTGGTGTTGGTGGTGGTGGTATTGGTAGTGGTGGTATTGGTGATGGTGGTATTGGTGATGGTGGTATTGGTGATGGTGGTGGTGGTACTGGTGGTATTGGTGGTGGTGGTGGTATTGGTGGTGGTGGTGGTGGTATTGGTGGTAGTGGTATTGGTGGTGGTGGTGGTATTGGTGGTGGTGGTATTGATGGTATTGGTGGTGGTGGTATTGGTGGTAGTGGTATTGGTGGTGGTGGAGGTGGTGGTATTGATGATGGTGGTGGTGGTATTGGTGGTGGTGGTGGTGGTACTGGTGGTATTGGTGGTGGTGGTGGTATTGGTGGTGGAATTGGTAGTGATATTGGTGGTGGTGGTATTGGTGGTGGTATTGTGGTGGTATTGGTGGTGGTGGTATTGGCTGTATTGGTGGTGGGGGTATTGGTGGTAGTGGTATTGGTGGTGGTATTGGTGGTGGTATTGGTGTTGGTATTGGTGGTGTTGGTGGTGGTGGTGGTATTGGTGGTGGTGGTGGTATTGGTGGTGGTGGTATTGGTGGCATTGGTGGTAGTGGTATTGGTGTTGGTGGTGGTATTGTGGTGGTGGTGGTACTGGTGGTATTGGTGGTGGTGGTATTGATGGTGGTGGTATTGGTGGTGGTGGTGGTATTGGTGGTGGTATTGGTGGTACTGGTGGTATTGGTGGTGGTGGTATTAATGGTGGTGGTATTGGTGGTGGCGGTATTGGTAGTGGTGTTATTTGTGGTGGTATTGGTATTGGTGGTGGTGGTGGTATTGGTGGTGGTGGTGGTATGGGTGCTAGTGGTATTGGTGGTGGTGAAATTGGTGCTGGTGGTATTGGTGGTGGTGCTATTGGTGGTGGTGGTATTGGTGGTGGTGGTAGTATTGGTGGTGGTATCGGGGATGGTGGTATTGGTGATGGTATTGGTGGTGGTATTGGTGCTGGTGGTATTGATGCTGGTGGTATTGGTGGTGGTGGTGGTGGTATTGGTGCTGGTGGTATTGGTGGTGGTGGTGGTATTGGTGGTATTAATGGTGGTTAGGGTGGTGGTATTGCTGGTGATGGTGGTATTGGTGGTGGTGGTGGTATTGGTGGTGGTATTGGTGGTATTGGTGGTGGTGGTATTGGTGGTGGTGATGGTATTGGTAGAATTGGTGGTGGTATTGGTGGTGGTATTGGTGGTGGTGGTATAGGATTGGTGGTGGTGGTATTGGTTTGGTGGTGTTGGTGGTGGTGGTGGTATTGGTAGTGGTGGTATTGGTGGTGGTGGTGGTGTTGGTGATGGTGGTATTGGTGGTGGTGGTATTGGTGGTGGTGGTGGTGGTATTGATGGTATTGGTGGTGGTGGTGGTATTGGTAGTGGTGGTATTGGTGATGGTGGTATTGGTAGTGGTGGTGGTATTGGTGGTGGTGGTGGTATTGATGGTATTGGTGGTGGTGGTATTGGTGGTGGTGGAGGTTGTGGTATTGATGGTGGTGGTGGTGGTATTGGTGGTGGTGGTATTGGTGGTGGTATTGGTGGTGGAATTGGTGGTGATATTGGTGGTGGTGGTGGTATTGGTGGTGGTATTGGTGGTGGTGGTATTGGTGGTGGTATTGGTGGTAGTGGTGGTATTGGTGGTGGTATTGGTGGTGGTGGTGGTATTGATGGTGGTGGTGTTGGTGGTATTGGTGGTGGTGGTATTGGTAGTGGTATTGGTGGTGGCATTGGTGGTGGTGGTGGTATTGGTGGTACTGGTGTTATTGGTGGTGGTGGTATTGATGGTGCTGGTGGTATTGATGGTGGTATTGGTAGTAATATTGGTGGTGGTGGTATTGATGGTGCTGGTGGTATTGGTGGGGGTATTGGTAGTAATATTGGTGGTGGTGGTGGTGGTATTGGTGGTGGTGGTATTGGTGCTGGTGGTATTGGTGCTGGTGAAATTGGTGCTGGTGGTATTGGTGGTGGTGGTATTGGTGCTGATGGTATTGGTAGTGGTGGTATTGGTAGTGGTGGTATTGGTGGTGGTATTGGATTGGTGGTGGTGGTGGTATTGGTGGTGGTGGTATTGGTAGTGGTGGTGGTATTTGTGCTGGTGGTATTGGTGGTGGTGAAATTGGTGCCGTTAGTATTGGTTGTGATGCTATTGGTGGTGGTGGTATTGGTGGTAGTATTGGGGGTGGTATTGCTGGTGGTATCAGTGATGGTAGTATTGGTGATGGTATTGGTGGTATTGGTGGTGGTATTGGTGGTATTGGTCCTGGTGGGATTGGTGGTGGTGGTGGTATTGGTGCTGGTGATATTGGTGGTGGTGGTATTGGTGGCATTAATGGTGGTATTGGTGGTGGTATTGGTGATGGTGGTGGTATTGGTGGTGGTGGTATTGGTGGTTGTGGTATTGGTGGTGGTTTTGGTGGTGGTATTGGTGGCGGTGGTGATAGTGGTGGAATTGGTGGTGGTATTGGTGGTGGCATTGGTGGTGGTGGTGGTATTGGAATGGTGGTGGTGTTGGTGGTATTGGTTTGGTGGTGTTGGTGGTATTTGGTAGTGGTGGTATTGGTGGTGGTGGTATTGGTGGTGGTGGTATTGGTGGTGCTATTGGTGGTGGTGGTATTGGTGGTGGTGTTGGTGGTGGTGGTATTGATGGTATTGGTGGTGGTGGTATTGGTGGTAGTGGTATTGGTGGTGGTAGAGGTGGTGGTATTGCTGGTGGTGGTGGTGGTATTGGTGGTGGTATTGGTGGTGGAATTGGTGGTACTGGGGTTATTGGTGGTGGTGGTATTGATGGTGGTGGTATTGGTGGTGGTGGTGGTATTGGTGGTGGTATTGGTGGTAATATTGGTGGTGGTGGTATTGGTGGTGGTGGTATTGGTAGTGGTATTGGCATTGGTGGTGGTATTGGTGGTGGTGGTATTGGTGCTGGTGGTGGTATTGGTGCTGGTGGTATTGGTGCTGGTGAAATTGGTGGTGGTGGTATTGGTGGTATTGTTAGTGGTGGTATTGGTGGTGGTATTGGTATTGGTGGTGGTGGTATTGGTGGCAGTGGTATTGGTAGTGGTATTTGTGCTGGTGGTATTGGTGGTGGTGAAATTGGTGCTGTTGGTATTGGTGGTGGTGCTATTGGTGGTGGTGGTATTGGTGGTAGTATTGGTGGTGGTATTGGTGGTGGTATCGGTGATGGTAGTATTGGTGATGGTATTGGTGGTATTGGTGGTGGTATTGGTGGTATTGGTGCTGGTGGTATTGGTGCTGGTGGTGGTATTGGTGGAGGTGATATTGGTGGTGGTATTGGTGGTGGTATTGGTGGTGGTATTGGTGTTGTTTATGGTATTGGTGGTGGTATTGGTGGTGATATTGGTGGTGGAGGTGGTATTGGTGGTTGTGGTATTGGTGGTGGTGGTTTGGTGGTGGTGGTATTGGTGGTTGTGGTATTGGTGGTGGTATTGGTGGTGGTATTGGTGGCGGTGGTGATAGTGGTGGAATTGGTGGTGGTATTGGTGGTGGCATTGGTGGTGGTGGTATTGGAATGGTGGTGGTGGTGGTGGTATTGGTTTGGTGGTGTTGGTGGTATTGGTAGTGGTGGTATTGGTGGTGGTGGTATTGGTGGTGGTGGTATTGGTGGTGCTATTGGTGGTGGTGGTATTGGTGGTGGTGTTGGTGGTGGTGGTATTGATGGTATTGCTGGTGGTGGTATTGGTGGTAGTGGTATTGGTGGTGGTAGAGGTGGTGGTATTGCTGGTGGTGGTGGTGGTATTGGTGGTGGTGGTATTGGTGGTGGTGGTATTGGTGGTGGTATTGGTGGTATTGGTGGTGGTATTGGTGGTGGAATTGGTGGTACTGGGGTTATTGGTGGTGGTGGTATTGATGGTGGTGGTATTGGTGGTGGTGGTGGTATTGGTGGTGGTATTGGTGGTAATATTGGTGGTGGTGGTATTGGTGGTGGTGGTATTGGTAGTGGTATTGGTATTGGTGGTGGTATTGGTGGTGGTGGTATTGGTGCTGGTGGTATTGGTGCTGGTGAAATTGGTGGTGGTGGTATTGGTGGTATTGTTAGTGGTGGTATTGGTGGTGGTATTGGTATTGGTGGTGGTGGTATTGGTGGCAGTGGTATTGGTAGTGGTATTTGTGCTGGTGGTATTGGTGAAATTGGTGCTGTTGGTATTGGTGGTGGTGCTATTGGTGGTGGTGGTATTGGTGGTAGTATTGGTGGTGGTATTGGTGGTGGTATCGGTGATGGTAGTATTGGTGATGGTATTGGTGGTGGTATTGGTGGTATTGGTGCTGGTGGTATTGGTGCTGGTGGTGGTATTGGTGGAGGTGATATTGGTGGTGGTATTGGTGGTGGTATTGGTGGTGGTATTGGTGTTGTTGATGGTATTGGTGGTGGTATTGGTGGTGATATTGGTGGTGGAGGTGGTATTGGTGGTTGTGGTATTGGTGGCGGTGGTATTGGTGGTGGTGGTGGTGGTGGTATTGGTGGAATTGGTGGTGGTATTGGTGGTGGTGGTATTGGATTGGTGGTGGTGGTGGTATTAGGTTGGTGGTGTTGGTGGTGGTGGTATTGGTAGTGGTGGTATTGGTGATGGTGGTATTGGTGATGGTGGTATTGGTGATGGTGGTGGTGGTACTGGTGGTATTGGTGGTGGTGGTGGTATTGGTGGTGGTGGTGGTGGTATTGGTGGTAGTGGTATTGGTGGTGGTGGTGGTATTGGTGGTGGTGGTATTGATGGTATTGGTGGTGGTGGTATTGGTGGTAGTGGTATTGGTGGTGGTGGAGGTGGTGGTATTGATGATGGTGGTGGTGGTATTGGTGGTGGTGGTGGTGGTACTGGTGGTATTGGTGGTGGTATTGGTGGTGGAATTGGTAGTGATATTGGTGGTGGTGGTATTGGTGGTGGTATTGTGGTGGTATTGGTGGTGGTGGTATTGGCTGTATTGGTGGTGGTGGTATTGGTGGTAGTGGTATTGGTGGTGGTATTGGTGGTGGTATTGGTGGTGGTGGTGGTATTGGTGTTGGTATTGGTGGTATTGGTGTTGGTATTGGTGGTATTGGTGGCATTGGTGGTAGTGGTATTGGTGTTGGTGGTATTGTGGTGGTGGTGGTATTGGTGGTACTGGTGGTATTGGTGGTGGTGGTATTGATGGTGGTGGTATTGGTGGTGGTGGTGGTATTGGTGGTGGTGGTGGTATTGGTGATACTGGTGGTATTGGTTGTGGTGGTATTGATGGTGGTGGTATTGGTGGTGGCGTTATTGGTAGTGGTGTTATTTGTGGTGTATTGGTATTGGTGGTGGTGGTGGTGGTGGTATTGGTGGTGGTGGTGGTATGGGTGCTAGTGGTATTGGTGGTGGTGAAATTGGTGCTGGTGGTATTGGTGGTGGTGCTATTGGTGGTGGTGGTATTGGTGGTGGTGGTAGTATTGGTGGTGGTATCGGGATGGTGGTATTGGTGATGGTATTGGTGGTATTGGTGGTGGTATTGGTGCTGGTGGTATTGATGCTGGTGGTATTGGTGGTGGTGGTGGTATTGGTGCTGGTGGTATTGGTGGTGGTGGTGGTATTGGTGGCATTAATGGTGGTATTGGTGGTGGTATTGCTGGTGATGGTGGTATTGGTGGTGGTGGTGGTATTGGTGGTGGTATTGGTGGTATTGGTGGTGGTGGTATTGGTGGTGGTATTGTGGTGGTATTGGTGGTGGTGGTGGTGGCTGTATTGGTGGTGGTGGTATTGGTGGTAGTGGTATTGGTGGTGGTATTGGTGGTGGTATTGGTGGTGGTGGTGGTATTGGTGTTGATATTGGTGGTGGTATTGGTGGTGGTGGTATTGGTGGCATTGGTGGTAGTGGTATTGGTGTTGGTGGTATTGTGGTGGTGGTGGTATTGGTGGTACAGGTGGTATTGGTGGTGGTGGTATTGATGGTGGTGGTATTGGTGGTGGTGGTGGTATTGGTGGTGGTGGTGGTATTGGTGGTACTGGTGGTATTGGTTGTGGTGGTATTGATGGTGGTGGTATTGGTGGTGACGTTATTGGTAGTGGTGTTATTTGTGGTGGTATTGGTATTGGTGGTGGTGGTGGTATTGGTGGTGGTGGTGGTATGGGTGCTAGTGGTATTGGTGGTGGTGAAATTGGTGCTGGTGGTATTGGTGGTGGTGCTATTGGTGGTGGTGGTATTGGTGGTGGTGGTAGTATTGGTGGTGGTATCGGGGATGGTGGTATTGGTGATGGTATTGGTGGTATTGGTGGTGGTATTGGTGCTGGTGGTATTGATGCTGGTGGTATTGGTGGTGGTGGTGGTATTGGTGCTGGTGGTATTGGTGGTGGTGGTGGTATTGGTGGCATTAATGGTGGTATTGGTGGTGGTATTGCTGGTGATGGTGGTATTGGTGGTGGTGGTGGTATTGGTGGTGGTATTGGTGGTATTGGTGGTGGTGGTGGTATTGGTGATTGTGGTATTGGTGGTGGTGGTGGTATTGGTGGTGGTGATGGTATTGGTAGAATTGGTGGTGGTATTGGTGGTGGTATTGGTGGTGGTGGTATAGGATTGGTGGTGGTGGTATTGGTTTGGTGGTGTTGGTGGTGGTATTGGTAGTGGTGGTATTGGTGGTGGTGGTGGTGTTGGTGATGGTGGTATTGGTGGTGGTGGTGGTGGTATTGGTGGTGGTGGTGGTATTGATGGTATTGGTGGTGGTGGTGGTATTGGTGGTAGTGGTATTGGTGGTGGTGGAGGTGGTGGTATTGATGGTGGTGGTATTGGTGGTGGTATTGATGGTGGTGGTAGTATTGGTGGTGGTATTGGTGGTGGTATCGGTGATGGTGGTATTGATGATGGTATTGGTGGTAGTATTGGTGCTGGTGGTATTGGTGGTGGTATTGGTGGTGGTGGTATTGGTGGTGGTATTGGTGGTGATGGTGGTATTGGTGTTGGTGATGGTATTGGTGGTGGTGGTATTGATGCTGGTGGTATTGGTGGTGGTGGTGGTATTGGTGCTGGTGGTATTGGTGGTGTGGTGGTATTGGTGGCATTAATGGTGGTATTGGTGGTGGTATTGCTGGTGATGGTGGTATTGGTGGTGGTGGTGGTATTGGTGGTGGTATTGGTGGTATTGGTGGTGGTGGTGGTATTGGTGATTGTGGTATTGGTGGTGGTGGTGGTATTGGTGGTGGTGATGGTATTGGTAGAATTGGTGGTGGTATTGGTGGTGGTATTGGTGGTGGTGGTATAGGATTGGTGGTGGTGGTATTGGTTTGGTGGTGTTGGTGGTGGTATTGGTAGTGGTGGTATTGGTGGTGGTGGTGGTGTTGGTGATGGTGGTATTGGTGGTGGTGGTATTGGTGGTGGTGGTGGTATTGATGGTATTGGTGGTGGTGGTGGTATTGGTGGTAGTGGTATTGGTGGTGGTGGAGGTGGTGGTATTGATGGTGGTGGTATTGGTGGTGGTATTGATGGTGGTGGTAGTATTGGTGGTGGTATTGGTGGTGGTATCGGTGATGGTGGAATTGATGGTGGTGGTGGTGGTAGTATTGGTGATGGTGGTATTGGTGGTGGTATTGGTGGTGGTGGTATTGGTGGTGGTAGTGGTATTGGTGATGGGGGAATTGGTGTTGGTGATGGTATTGGTGGTGGTGGTATTGGTGGTGGTGGTGGTATTGGTGGTTGTGGTATTGGTGGTGGTGGTGGTATTGGTGGAATTGGTGGTGGCATTGGTGGTGGTATTGGTGGTGGTGGTATTGGATTGGTGGTGGAGGTATTGGTTTGGTGGTGGTGGTGGTATTGGTAGTGGTGGTATTGGTGATGGTGGTATTGGTAGTGGTGGTGGTATTGGTGGTGGTGGTATTGGTGGAGGTTGTGGTATTGATGGTGGTGGTGGTGGTATTGGTGGTGGTGGTATTGGTGGTGGTATTGGTGGTGGAATTGGTGGTGATATTGGTGGTGGTGGTGGTATTGGTGGTGGTATTGGTGGTGGTGGTATTGGTGGTGGTATTGGTGGTGGTATTGGTATTGGTGGTAGTGGTGGTATTGGTGGTGGTATTGGTATTGGTGGTGGTGGTGGTATTGGTGGTGATGGTATTTATGGTGGTGGTGGTATTGGTGCTGGTGGAATTGGTGCTGGTGGTATTGGTGGTGGTGATATTGGTGGTGCTGGGATTGGTGGTGGTATTGGCGGTGGTATTGGTGGTGGTATTGGTGGCGGTGGTATTGGTGGAGGTGGTGGTGGTATTAATGGTGGTATTGGTGGTGGTATCAGTGGTATTGGTGGTGGTAATGGTGGTATTAGTGCTGGTGGTATTGGTGGTGGTATAGGTGTTGGTGGTATTGGTGGTGGTGGTGGTATTGGTGGTATTGGTGCTGGTGGTATTGGTGGTGGTATAGGTGCTGGTGGTATTGGTGGTGGTGGTGGTATTGGTGGTGGTGGTGGTATTGGTGGTGGTGGTGGTATGAATGGTGGTATTGGTGGTGGTGGTATTGGTGGTTGTGGTATCCATGGTGGTGGCGGTATTGGTGGTGGTAGTGGTGGTGGTGGTGGTATTGGTGGAATTGGTGGTGGTATTGGTGGTGGTATTGGTGGTGGTGGTATTGGATTGGTGGTGGTATTGGTGGTGGTGGTATTGGTGATGGTTGTATTGGTGGTGGTATTGGTGGTGGTGGTATTGGTGATGGTTGTATTGGTGGTGGTGGTGGTATTGGTGGTGATGGAGGTGGTGGCATTGATGGTGGTGGTGGTATTGGTGGTGGTATTGGTAGTGGTGGTATTGGTGGTGGTGGTATTGGTGGACGTGGTGTTATTAATGATGGTATTGGTGGTGGTATTGGTGGTGGTGGTGGTATTGGTGGTGGTGGTATTGGTGGTGGTGGTATTGGTGGTGGTGTTGGCGGTATTGGATTGGTGGTGGTGGTATTGGTGGTGGTGGTATTGGATGGTGGTGGTGGTATTTGTGGTGGTGGTATTGGCGGTGGTGGTGGTGGTATTGGTGGTGGTGGTATTGGTGGTGTTATTGGCGGTGGTGGTGGTATTAGTGGAGGTATTGGATTGGTGCTGGTGATATTGGTGGTGGTTGTATTGGTGGTGGTATAGGTGCTGGTGGTATTGGTGGTGGTATTGGTGGTGGTGATATTGATGGTTGAATTGGTGGTGATATTGGTGGTGATGGTATTGGTAAAGGTGGTGGTATTAATGGTGGTATTGATGGTGGTATTGGTGGTGATGGTGGTATTGATGGTGGTGATGGTATTGGTGGTGGTATTGGTAGTGGTGGTATTGGTGGTGGTGGTGGTATTGGTGGTGGTATTTGTGGTGGTATTCATGGTGGTATTGGCGGTGGTATTGGTGGTGGTGGTATTGTATTGGTGGTGGTGGTATTGGATTGGTGGTGGTGGTATTGGTGGTGGTGGTATTGGTATTGGTGGTGGTGGTGGTAGTATTGGTGGTGGTGGTATTGGTGGTGTTAGAGGTGGTGGTATTGATGGTGGTGGTGGTATTGGTGGTGGTATTGATGGTGGTGTTAATGGTGGCGGTGGTATTGGTGGTGGTGATATTGGTGGTGGTATCAGTGGTGGTATTGGTGGTGGTGGTATTGGTAGAGGTGGTGGTATTAATGGTGGTATTGGTGGTGGTGGTGATATTGGTGGTGGTGTTGTTGTTAATAAAACAGGCTTTTGAAAACAACCCGTCAGGTGGCTTAGTGCAGATGACATGTAACACAGATGTGCTGTTGTCAGCTTCAGCCCATTAGCACACGATTATGTGCAACCTGGAATTCACATGACTTAATTCGGTAATCATTTCTAAATCTATTTTACTTGATGGGGGTTGAAACAGACACGAGATAATGCCGGGTTAAAGTGATTGAAAGCGGGAGCCTGTGTTATGGGGCGGCTGTGCTGCTTAAAAAATACAAGCAGTTTCAGCTGAAGCAGCGCATGTCCGGCTAGCAGTAAGAGAAACTCAATAAATAAATAGTGCTTACAGACTAAATAGCAGGCCCCGTGTAACAACCGAAGTAAAGGGGCCAGTAGCCATGGGAGGTTACAAATGAAGACAAGGCCATACTAAGGAGGGACTAACAAGCCTATTAACGAATCCGAAGGTAACATTTACGAAAGACAATGACACAAGCCAATGAAAAATATGGGAGGAGAGTGGGCGTGACTTCTCTCCCATACTCTACTACAGCAGTCTCGCTGAGCGAGTAGTGCATGCGCGCTACCGCTAGGCTCGACCTAAGTAGGTTGTAATTTTAACCTTCTACATAATATTGTTGTGTGACAATATGATGTATTTGAGTGACACTTTATTGCAAGATGAACAAATCCCATGTCTGTTATTATATAAATGGTTCACATTACCCTCTGTTCTCCAATTTAATTCTCATAAAACTAATTGTTGTCCAGTTTCGAATGCAGAATTTGCCACTTCTTTTTCTCAGCTTGGCTTGAGCATTACCCGATCCTGATTGTCTGCCATTTTAGCCCCACCCCCATTGATTAACATGTTAACTATGCCTCTTCGTTTGCCATGTTAGCCCCCCCCGAAGTTAAGACCTAGTTGCTCCCCTTATCAGAGTCTTACTGGGGTGGAACGCAAGGGACCTCCCACAGTAGAGTCTGTTACCAGCCGTTTTGAGATAACTACCTTCTTTGCTGTGGCACGACTCCTGTTGAATATACCAAAACACAAATCTGTTTCAGGGGCACTCAAAGATCTACATTGGCTGCCTGTAAAGAGACGAATTGAGTTCAAGGCTCTTTGCATTGCTTTTAAAGCCACACATAACATAGGGCCTGGTTTCCTTAAACGGAATCTACAGCCTTATATCCCAGTTCGTCATCTTCGTTCATCTCTTGCCCATAACCTGATTGTTCCAAGGATCAAAAAATGTTCCTGGGGTGGAAGAAGTTTTTTGGTAGGCACAACCAAACTTTGGAACTCTCTTCCAATGAGGCTGAAACAAGAAACCCACCTGTTGGCCTTCAGGAAGGCGTTGAAGACATGGTTGTTCAGTCTCTAAGGTGCTTTTGAACCATTTAGTTTTTATCCTGTTTGATGATCAAGCGCCTTGACACCCTCGGGTTAATGCCTCGCGCTCTATAAATCTCCTTTTCATTTCATTTCATTTCATTTCTTTAGCAAGAAGGATGACTAGAGCTAATTTTAGATTTTACCATGACCAACAATATTTCTGCTAATTTTTATTTTAGACTACCTTGTTATATAGGTTTCTTTTTAACGTAGAAACAGAACTGAAAGGCGTGTCTCTCACTTGTAGATTACTGTTAAATCCATGGGAAATTGAATGTGTATGGTAGCAGCCACTGCGTTCAAAATATAGCTTTTAATATTGATCTGTACTAAAATATAATAGAAAGCCTGAGGCCCAAATATACCACTTCAAACATCAGTATGAAACAGAAGATCCCCTGCCATTCAAAACCTAATTTAAAACCCACCTGTTCAAATCTTCCTACTATGACCTAGCAAGAAGAGCCTGCAAGAAAATCTTTAACAGTAGTGCTGTATATAATTCCCATCAACTGATTGCATAAAAGGCGTCACATGGGTTCTAGCAGGGCAGTAATAAAGATATATTCCCAATGGCCCACTCACCCACCACACTGTCATTCGTAGAGGAATGTATTCCAAGAACCTAGGGGCAGAGATTGTTATACCTCCTTCCTAAAGATTGATATTAGGAGGCCAAACAGAACGTTGAAAATTCCTGGAACCCTTAAGCAAGACAAACAACGTTCATTTTGTATTACTACTCTCTCTCTGCAAAGCCCCAGCTCCTCAACCAGGCATTATCGCCCCAAACCAGCACCTTTGGAGGGACCTCAGCAGGGTGTGATACAGTGTGCTCAGCCTTTAATCTAGAACCCATTACAGCAGGTTTGCTCCAGCACCAAAGAATGTGGTCTAGGACATAATTCTCAGGGCAGTGCCTGTTAAAGATAACCATCTCAGGCTCTTAAACAACATGAAACAAGGGCTATTACATTTTGACATTTCAATCTATGTAGTTTAGCATAGTCCACTATTCCATTAGCACCCTTCACTTAAACCTGGGCATAAAACCTTTCCTAACAATCACCACTGGGCTACCCAAGCAAAATTGTCTGCTTGATTGTTTCAGCAGGACAGTATACGAATTCAGGAGGACTACAGATGCCTTGGAACCTTCTACCTGATTTTGAACCCTATTGTGTACTGTGTTGTCGTCCTACCAATCATTGTTTGTTATCCTTGCTGGAGCAATGCATTGTTGCCATACGCTTGCCCTGTGTGGAAGGCTGCCTGGGTATACTCGCCTCCTCTATTGTTATGTATTTGTTTTGGCTGCGAGTTTGTGCCCTTGTTGTTTGTTATGTGCAAACCAAAAAACGAAATAAAGATATTTAAAAAGAATAATAGTAATAATTCAGGAGGACGGCAAGGATTGCAAGATAGGAGTGCCGATGGGAAGAAAGACAAACACATATTTGAACACATATGGAAGACTTCCAAAATTAACAAACTCACCTGTCCAAAATTAGCAGCAAACTTCTGAAGAGAAAAGGGCATCGGGAGTCTTCAGCAATAGCACCGCCTACAGGTAGGCCTGGTAAGGACCCTATACTGTGGCCCACCGCTCACAGAATAGCAACTGACAATGCCGCCCCCTCCCCTTTAGTACACAAAGGGAACTGCCCTCAACTTCGCAAACAATCTTCCTGGGCACAGCGTTAATAAAACCCAACTTAGAAACGCTAACTCTGTCAGACACCCAGAAAGACTTTTCCGGAATCCTTCTCATTCACGGTAGAGGGCAAGAACTCTCCCCAACAGCGACAGAAACAGGCTTCTCTACTCCGAGCAAAGTTAAGAATGGACGATGCAAAGGCCATTGGAATTGAGGAGGAGAAACCCAAGGCCGAACAACTTTTATCACCTGCCTACAGGTGATCAAATTTCAGACTTTCTTCCCATTTCATCAGATTGCATTCTACCTCAACATTGAAAAAACAGCCCTGCATGAAATTAAACTGATTTTTAGCTGGGGGTTATTCTCTCTTCTAACTTCCTGTAAGAATGATCCGCTCCTTACAATCCATCCTCTGCATGCCTTAATGTCTCAAAGTTTACCCCCTACTCTTGAACATGCTTGCCGCCTTACTCTACTACATTTCTGTAAAATAACCATACCCCTCCTTACAAACCATAACTTTCCCTTCAGAATAACCTTTCCTGCAACAACTAAAGCTATCTAACCTATCTACTCATCCTGCTCCCATAAATCACGGTTCATTCCGTTTAACCTCTCTTTGTCATCTGAAAATATTTTATATCCTTCACACTAGTTCCTCACCCCTCTCTTCCACTTGCAATTAACTCACTCTAATAATTACACCTAACGCTCATTAACGTAATACATCATCGCTTGAAAATGGAGTACATCCTTCAGTTTCCTTAGAGCATAAGACTAGCCCAGTAACAAACAAGTCTACAACAATAATTAATAACCATTCAATTAATCACTAACTTTGGGCTACAGAGTAGCGTGCTACCAGCAATAAAGCGCTTCAATGCCTCGTCAGGAGTAGTAAGTAGCATTTTATAAATGCAATTACTGCATAATGTTTTTCTGTTACATAGGTATCACTTTTCCAAGGGCCTTGTGTGACTAACTTATCAAAATCGGTGTTATAGGCATTCTGGGATTCGTAGACCTGTTATCCCATTAAAAAAAGAGATTGAAGTGGGCGGGATATCTGGGGCATGACGTGTCCACACATTTTTGCATTTCCTAAAAACAGTATACTCAACTTTTTGTCAAAAGACAACCATTTCCAGACAGTTAATTTCCACAGCTGAGATGCCTCGGCTGAAATGGAAGGGAGGGAGTCTCCTGTGCTGTGAAGCAGAGCGAGGAACGGGAAACAAGCCTTCTTGACAGAGTGCCTGTAAGAAAAGAAAATGTGTGCAACTGATTAATCTGCAAATGCACAGGCTGTTTAGAAGCTGGAATTGGCTTCAACTGAGTCACATGAAATTTCGTGATGACAAGTTTATTTTTTTTTTAAAGTTATTGTAAGAGAGTCACCTGCTGAGCAGCAGACTGCGTGCCTTTAATGGATGAATGCATATAAAAAATGTTTGCTCTAAATACAGTCTCATTGTGTTACTAAAGTCTATATTTTGAAAGCACTTTTTTAGTTTAATCTTAAACCTAAATCTTTTTTGTGCACTTTGTTGCAGCCTGTCTTATACTGTGTGCAATGTGTAGTGTCCTCCCCAGCCCGGTTACATGCAAATGATCACATCTCACACTGAGCTTGGTATTACATGTCTTTATTTCTCAGTGTGTAACCGTTAACTGAACATTCTACATCACAAATTCTAACACCCTTACCCATGCACTTACCACTGTTTAAAGGAGTCCTTTAGGAGCCAAAAGTATCCTGTCATCTCTAACTCACAAGACACTACATCTCCCCTTCGTTAAATAAAAGTACAAATAATACATATATACATCACAACTCTTCAATAAGTCATTTTGGTGCTCGAATCAATCGCCCATATCTGTTCATGTGAGGTTGCGGAGATACAGGAGAAGGGCCCATGACTGGCACTGCTCACAGAGACACTGGTACAGTCGTTGGGCTCTCTGGATTCTCAGGTGGATATGTCTCACTTTTGACATCTAGAGCTCGTTAATTTCAAGGCAGATGCTTTGAAATGTGAAGAATCTCGCGTAATGAACTTTCCAGGACTTTGAGCAGCCACCATGTGTCCTTTACTAGTCCCATTCTCAGTGGGTCAGGATCAAAAGGAGCATCAGACTTGCATTTCCGTTTCTGCCTGAGGATAACTTGACCTCCTCTTTTGAACACAGTGCTCTGAGTATAGTGGCGTCTGTCCGCATAGGTCTTCATTTTGCATTTGTGAAATGAATCAGTAGTGCTAAGTTTATCAATGTCAATAGATTTCTCATTGATCCATTATGGCAATTTGGTTCCTATTGCTCCCTCAAACATGAAGGTGGCAGGGCTTTCACCCATGGTAGAATGGAGATTTGGCTGTATGCATCAAGAGTAAACTGAAGAACTGATTTGAGTTCAAGCTTTTCCAAAGCAGCTCGCTGAACGGTCTTCTTGAGGGTGCTCATAAATCTCTCTACAACATCATTTGCATGTGGCCAAGAGGTGTGCTTTTCTGTTGCTTAACATTTAGATGAGTGAAAAAGTCTTTAAATTCTCGACTATTGAACGGCGGGCCATTGTCAGATTTCAAAATTGAAGAACACCCCATGTTGCAAAAATACTTTCTAATGTCTCAATGACTCTGCCATGAATAGTTGACGACAGATCTTCTACAAGAGGACAACAGGAACATTTAAAAGCAATTACTAGTAGATGATGTCCATTGTCAAGGGGTCCATTGAAATTAACTGCAATTTTCTCCCATACATGCTTTGGAATATCAGACATGTTTAATGGATGCAGGGTTGTCTTGGATGACAAGCAGTTGCACAAATGACATGCCTTTAACTCTTTTTCAACTCTTTAATAAAGATGAGGGAACCTCAATTGGTCCCATAGAGCTTGTTTGGTAACACCAACTCCACGATATCCCTCCTGGGCCAGTTCAATTACTTGTTGTCTCAGACTCTTGGGAATGACAATTCTCGACCCTCATAAGATGATGCCTTCTGGGGTAACTGAAAGTGCTTCCTGCACATTTTTGAATTTCTGGTATTCAAGGTAATCATGAAGAGATCAAGTATGTTTTCACCGTGAATGATGTGTAATAATGTCTAAGTATTAGCAAATTTCTATCAGTGCTCGTGGCAGCAATGATTTGTTCCACCGATATGGCAGCAGCGGTACTGGATTTCAGGGTGAAGTTAACAAAAGCATCAGCTGTTTTAGAAGTAGAGGTACAACACTGTGTTGGTACACGTGAGAAGTAGTCATCAGGGTTTTGATCTTTTCCTGGGTGATGTACAATCGTATAATCATACTTCTGTAATTGCAACCCCACCTCTCAATGCGAGGGGATATCTTGGCTGTAGGATTGCCAAAAATAGTGGTCAATGCTTGCTGGTCGGTGATAACTTTGAAATGCTTTCCACATAGGAACACACCACATCAAGGCTTTCTTTTTCAAGTTGTGAATAGGCACATTCCGTCAGTGACAAACGTCGGCTAGTATAAGCCACAATGTGTCTTGGGGCATTGGGATATCCAGTGTGCTGGGCAAGGATGGCAGCCATCCCCACCGGGCTTGCATCAACAACAACCTCCGTCTGCAATTACGGATAAATATATGCCATTTCAGTGGCATTCTCAATTGTATGCTTGATTTTCTTGAAGTTTTGTTCACATTCATGTGACCATCGAAATGGAACATTTCATTTCATTAAATCTCTTAATGGGGCACTTACATTGGCAAAGTCACGAATATACCTTGAACAGTAACTGGCCATCGCAAGGAAGGATCACAGCATAGTTGCATCTTGTGGGGGAGAAGTGGATGACAAGGCTTGTACTTTATTTGGATCCGTAGTCATTCCCCCATCAGACAAGATATTTCCCAAAAACTTTAGTTTGGTTTTATGAAACTCACACTTTGCTGCATTTAAAGTGAGACCTGCATTTTCAAGTATACAACACACTTGTGTAAGAGCTTTATCATGTTTCTTTTGTGTGGCCCCAAAAACTAGTATGTCATCACTGTAATTGGAAACATTTGTGACTGGCTGTATTAGGTGACGAATGACAACCTGAAAAAGTTCTGCAGCCGATGACACTCTGAAACTTAGCCTTTTATATCTAAATAAATCAACATAAGTTGAAAAGGTAGTAATGTACCTGCAATTCTCTTCCAGTTTGAGCTGGTAATACCCTTTGTTCAAATCAAAACAGGAAAAGACTTTAGCTCCATTCAGCTGTGTAATCATGTCAGAATGTGAGAACCTGGATGTCGTTCTCTTTCAATCACCTTGTTCGCTTGGTGCATATCAACGCAGATGCGCACGGCTCCTCCACTGTCCTGTTTCAGCACTACCATTGTGGGTGATATTCATGGCATAGGATCAGTGGATCGCCCAATGATGTCATGCTTTAATAGTGTATCACGTTCTCTTTCAACAGCCTCTTCCTCTTATAAATTAAATGCAATTTGACAATGTCGTTGAGCAACAGGATGGATATCCTCACTTATATGAAGTTGCACTTTCATAAGCTTAAGTCTTTCTAGTCCATGAAACAAGGATGAAAACTGATTCACTATCTCATGATAGGCATTGACATTGTAATTTACAGAAATCAGCCAATGTCAGCAGTAGCACTGAAACTGAGTAAACATGCACTCAATGAAGTGCCTGGCAAGAGATGAATTGATGCTTGTACTTTCATCTTTTTATGCTTCACAGTTGGTATAAATGAACCCTGACTTTGCAGTGGCATTGAAGCAGCCCACATATACACCTACGTTTTAGAAGGGGTTAAACAGGGCACTGGAGACAGTTCATAGTACTTTTCTGCTAGCATAATGTTTATCGACACGCCACTGTGTATGATGAACGAAAACACGCACCCATTCACTTTCAGTGTGATCTTCGGATTGTGTCCAAATGAATTTTGCACTTTCACTTGTCGACGTAGCTTCGACCAGCATTCTTCTTTGCAAGAAGTTAATCCTACTTGTGCCGTCGTCCAGCAGTCACTATTAACATCACACATCCATCTTCCTCACTGTCGCTTGACAATGACAGTGACAGACTTTTAGACAAGGAATTTGACAGCAATCAATGTCGTTCAGTTTCCACTTGCCTCAACTGATGTTGCTGATTGGCCTTTTGGGCATAGTTGGAGCATCTTTGGCACCTTCTGACATCTATTTTGTTTCCTCGACGTGACGCGCTTGATCTTTCCTTCATTTTGCTTTCTTGACGTGATGCACTTGATATTTCCTTCGCTTTGCAATCCATTAAAAAATGGTTCTCTTTCCTGCATTCTTTCCATATCTGTCCAATGGCAGAACATTTACCTTCATGTGAAAAGGAAAATCCGCATAAAAAACACAGCTTCTTTTACTTTGGAAAATTCAATTTATGGCCCTCTACCATGTATTTTGGCTTACTTTTCATACTCAGTGCTGAGTCATTTTGTGCCATTCCGGCCTCCATGTTAGCTACTTGTCAGTGAGCTCTTTCTTCTGCCCTGGCAGCCATAAGTACTCGCTCCAAGCCGAGTTTCCCTTTCAGCATTCATCCTCTGAAGGAATTGGAGAGACAACAATCTTTTACTCTGAGATGCATGACCTCTTCATCACTGAACTTGCAATGCTATATGAGCGAATCAAGTCTTTCTACAAACTCATCCATCGTTTCACCAGCTTTCTGCCTTTCCTGACTGAAAATGTACCTTTCATAGTCGGCATTCGGCACTGGATTGAACTTAGTGTTTTTGATTTGATGGTACGTCACTTCATCACCTTGTGGTATTTTCTTGATCACTTCTTTTACTCCTTCACCCGCTAGAATCTTTAGATATTTATTAATCTTTTTGTAATTTTCTTCTTCCAGCTCATCGATGAAATCATCAATAGTTTTGACCCAGGCAATCCATCTGTTGCCAGTATTTTGCATTTTGGCGGTATCAAAGACAAGTGGTGGTATCAAGAATGCGCCGTATTTGATGCTCTTTCGAGCAGTCATTGGAAAAGAAAATTGTACTATTCCAACCGCCTCTCATGGCCCTTCAGTCTGACCAATGTGAATCACCAGCCTCGTAAGCACAACCCCGTGCTTCTGCTTGGGTTGCAGCCAGTGGCGACTGCCACCAATCTAAGCTGGTAGGGTGGTGCGGTGTGGAGGGGTTGGGAAATAAATAAAATTAATAAAAATCACTTACCTGCCACTCTGCTCTGCTCCCACTGCCAGCCGCCTCGTTGCTTCTGCTCCTCTCTTCCCGCAAGGCATAGGCTGCCCACCCAATCCAGATGATGCTCTCTAGCATGAGAGCAGTGCCAGGATTGGTCTGAGCGGCCTGATTGGCCGCTGTGACAAAGCCTGGGAGCCTGTGGCGTTTCTCCAGCTTGGCTGTGGAACACAGCTGGGTTGGAGAAACATAAGTGCACATGTCTGTTTGGCCGGCCTAAGATGGCCGGCCAAACAGACATGCGCACTTATAAGTGCACAGTACTCCTCCCTGCCATGACCCGGCCCTGCCCCTCTCACTCCATCTGCGTTGGATGTGAGCAGTTCAGACAGAGATAAATAAAACTATAATAACAATGTTTTATTTATCATCTGCTGGCAGTGGGGCGACGCTCCTCTGCCATTACAGAGGATCCGTCCCTGGTTGCAGCACCTGGTGCTGAGGTCGAATGGCTCTCTTTACGCAGGTTCTGTTAAGCATGATCGTATTCCCTATATCTGGTTATTGCCACTTGTAATGTTTCTCTGCATTTACCTGCTTCTGCTCACAGCGTTCTCTTGCACCTAGTTGTCGCCATTCATTGAACTTTCTGCACCTGGTTGTCACTACCTTTAACGTTTCTTTGTGTCAGAAATGTTTCCGCTCTTAGCGCTTACTTGCACTCAGCTTTCACACCGTTAGCGCTTATCTGTACCTGGTTTCCGCTGCCTTTAGCATTGCCGTACTCTGCAAATGACTGCTCTGTGTTAGGCTGTGGCGCAGTATCTCTTCTCTCAACTTTACCAGCAGATTTCTAGCTGACGGCAAACAAACTTTCTGTAAGGCCTGCACTTTCTTCAGAGGTCTGGCACTGGCTGGAGTGGCACTTTGACTCCACATAAGCCAACCACAGATTTTCACTTTGACTGAGGCACACGTGGCACGCACGAGCAGTTTGCTAGACCACGGCAAACTCTCCAGGAGAGCACTCTCGGTCCTTCGAATCGCGGGGTTTACGTAATCCCCTATCTCGTTGCCAGTTGTAGCATCCTACCCAGCCTGGGTACACACAAATGATCATGCCACACATGGAGCTTGGTATGACACATCTTTATTCCTCAGCGTGTTACCATTAACTTAACATTCTGCATCATGAACTCTATCACCCACACCCACGCACTTATGTCACTGTTCTACGGAGTCCGTCAGGAGCCAAAAGGATCCTGTCAACTCTAACTCACAAGACACTACTTAATGAAAGTTTGAATAAAGACTGACATATTCAGAATGCTTTCTATCACAGGCTGGACTTTTGTAGCACTAAAAATACACTAGTCATACTTCCCCAAGGCACCAACCAGGATTAATTTCTGTGGCTCTCTGATTACACAATAACCAACATAATGTAATCAAATAAAGCATTTCCCACGAATTAGATTAACTTGCATTTATTTTTTCATGTAAGGGGCGTATAGTAGTTAATATGTAGTTAATTGAAGGTGAAATGCTAACTAAATAGTTACCGAATATTTTGTTCTTCTTAATCACGCATTTGATCCTGCCCCGACAATCACTGACCCCTTTGCACAGAGCATCAACGTTAGCGAATTTTCTTCAATGCACCTGGACAGCTGATTAAAATTCAGAACTACAAGCCAAAGAATAATGTTGCTTTGATGAGCTATTCTCTCATGAACCTAACAAGCTCTGGAAATCTGAGATGCAAATCATATTCCTAAATTATCTACAAAACTGCTACATGCACCAAACGCAGAATCCTGTGCGTTCAATTTGGTATGGCAGATGTTTGTTGCCTTAACTCACACAGTGTACAGGGTAACAGGATAAAAGAATGTGGGAGAAAGTGAGGCACTACTTGTGTTTGGACGAGAACCCTCACTCACCCTAGGGTGACATGCTTCATCATAGGGTCCCCTCCACACACTGGGACCGCAAGGTACCTGGTGTGGGCTACGACTTTCTCATAGGAAAGGAGCAGGGTTGTTCTATAGCACACAAAGTACTAATACCTTCGGGGCAGAGTGCTAAAGAAAAAAGTGTTTTAAAACTATCTCAATAGGAGCAAACAACTCTATTCCTAGGCCCTAAAGGATAGAGATTAAAAGCATAGTGAAACAGGCATATGGATGTTTACCCTGTATTTTGTGAATGGCAAGATGTGTTCTTAAGACGTTGCACCTTACATCGATTCCCAAGTAATACATTGCGATGTGCACATTGAGATGGCTCCCAATTAATACAGTACTTTTCCTTTCTTCTTGTGCCGAGCAATTCTGGTGTGTTCTCTATGATACTCCAATGCAATGGTTTGCTGTCCGTCTTGTAATACTTCTTAGGTACAATCTTCAGATTGAGTCCTACTCGTTTGGTGCAGGCTGCCTGCACTCCAATGTGGGTTCTGCTCCAGACAATCGTCGCCAATTTGTTAAGTACACATGACAGTATGCAGATTAAAGTGTACCATTTTATTGTCTGGAGCCTCCGATACAACGTCTTCACTCCTCCGTTCTAGTAATCTCTCTGTGCACTCTAGGTGCCCAGATTCAAATACAGAATCTATCTAAGTTGCCAAGCAACTCATGGCAATAAGAACATAACAGTTTGTTCTCCATTGTACCACCTTGTTAAACCCATGTTCTGCAAAGACACGTTTTGCTCAAAATTCTGCATCTGTCCAGGTGAATGCTAATACTCTATGAGCAACACAAGATCTTAGAAACATGGATTGTTGAAAAACAAATTGTATTGTTTGTTGACTGGAATAAGTACATCCCTGAGGTGAGTTCATGGAAACGGCTTCTGATCTTCATGCTCCATGTTTTGAGTTCTACATCAATCATCCAGATAAGCCCTAAGACATAGGGCCTTGTGAGAAGGCAGTGTCATGACTCATGTAATACACTAGCCTGTCTTAATACTACAAACGAGAAGACGGTCTCTAAAAAGCTAGTTGGGTGGCGGTTTCTTCAGAGACAGGAGAGTTCAATGGTGTACACAGTGTGGAGAATGACTGGTGTTAGGCTTCTCCCTATGATGTGTGCACTAAGCAAGTCCCAGCAAGCAACAGGACTCTCAACTGGATATGGTTGTGTGTAATTTATCCGTATTAACCATGTACTAAAAATTTAGGATTTCCCAAGGTAGTCCGTCCAAAGAGAAAAAACAGAGAGTCATGATATAAAAGACATTTCATCCATATAATGACTCTGTGTGAGTATATTTTCTGAATGACCAGTAAATGTTAGGAAAAGGGCATATTCGCCCCACGAAGAGCACTTTAATTGGTGCCGGTGTGCGGGAGCCATAGTACTCCTCCCGGTCCCAGGAACACAGTCAGAATTGACCATATCCAGTTAGACTTTCCAATAAACATGTTCTTACTACGTTTTAAAAATGTCGGAGCACGGCATTGCCAAATTTGGCGTAATGCCGCGCTCCGAATTTTTTAGTAAATATGTCTCATAGTTTCTGACTAGTTATTCCGTCATGTTCTCAATTTTTTTTCAAAGAGACTTTTTTGCCTAGATTAGGTAGTGTTGAGGGCCCATCTTGTGGGCATATTTACCGTGAAATGGCGCTTTGCCACCGGAGCATCAAAAAAAGTGATGCTCTGGTGGTGAAAGGGGCTTGTAAATATGCCGCTTGGTTTTCAGAGGAATGTTGGCTATTGCCAAAGATTTATCCAACTTTAATTATTCACATTCAGCAATTCTGGACTCAAAAAATAAAGTATCCACTATTTCACTTTTTCTACGATTATATAAATGGCTATGTAAAATGAATATAAACACAAATGGGGCTGTCCCTAGTTGGGATTCCTACAGGTTCCTACAGAGTCTCTAGAGATGCAAGTCCAAAGGGGGCATCTCACAAAAAGTGAAGGACTGGCCTCACACACCACCTGGTGTCATGCTTCATCATAGGCCGTCCTCGCCCTCTAAAAACTCCGTTTGATAGACACCTGAAGACAGGGATGCACTTCAAAAACTAAGTGGTGGCCCGTGAATTAGTGAAAGTGTGAATTAAAAACCATTAAACTTGTCCCCAAGTAATTTAATTAAGGGGCAAATGTATGGTATTAAAAGAAGTGAACGGTAATATGGGAATTCATTATCCCTTTACCGTAAAAAGTGGTCAACATGTTTCTGCTCTTCGTCCCAGACGGGTACATAGCATTCGTCAGGACCAGGATGAATAATGGGCTCCACCTTTCTACACAATGTGTATGAAAGAGTTACCACTCTAAAAACCGGGGCAAAGATAACTACTCCCCGTGTAGTGCAATATTAAAAAGTGAGAGTATCTGTAGGTAAATAGGAAACAAAAAAACAAAAAAAAAACGGACGTGTAAGTATGGTAAATGCACACTATACTATACGTATAACACCACACATTATGCTGCGCGTGGTGGGATCTAAGTGAAACACGTGTCAGTCATACGTGTTCACACTTCTTAAATAAGCACTTATTTCTACTGCTTACCCAAAGACATTATCCTACTTAATCCATGGGAGGTCGAGGGTAGAAGGGCCTACTGTGGCTTTTTCTGAAAAAACACAATACACGGAAACGTAGGCTACTTAAATTGTGGCCCATTTCAAAACATACATACAAACATTCATACATGTGCATGCCTTGTATTGAGTACATGCACATTGAGCGTTAACAATACGCTTCTACATTCATCCATGACACTCATACTCTTACTGTCATTTTCAGCGCTTCCAGCAGTCTCATCTACGGTCGTCCGCTTCGCCTCCCCGCCGGTAAATGGTGGTGTGTGGGGAGCGAGTTTTTATACTCATGTGCGCTGGTACTTAATTGAAAGATAATTGTTACCGCCTGTGGGGGTTCCGGTGTACGTCTGGTTAACTGCTTGGTTGCCTGTTCTCGGGCGAAAAGATCTAGTGGGTGGACTCTATCTGGTGGCACGCCCATAACACTGAGGGGCGCGTGTGCTAACCACGGGACACCGCTCTCCTCTCCTTGGGTGAGAGACACGTGGTGTTCAAGAATGCGCAAGTGAAAAAACGAATCCGCTTGTGTATAGCGGTCCGTCTTATACACTTATTGCGCATGCGTGTTGGTAAAATCAAAACATTTATAGGAGCTAATAATGTCAAATGCCAGGAGAACACTACACCATGGTAAAAACACGGGTCCGCTCGTATATAGCGGTTCGTATTGTATGTTTTTAGAGCATGCGTATTGATAAAATCTGATTGTTTCTAAGCGATAATACTGTCAAATGCCAGGAAAACGACGGATCGCATAAAGTGATGCGAGCCCTTCTATGTGTTTGCAATGAGCACACGTTCAAAAGATAAGAATTGTAAAAATGCACCGTTCATAGTGCCTCACAGTAAATCACTTAAGGTTAATTAGTTGCCAGATATTGTGGTCGTGTCTCAATACACGAAGTCATTACTAATCATCTCCTATTTTAACGGCAAGCCATATGAGGGAACAATTGATTTGAGAGTGGTCGTGTTATCTCGATATTAAAGGGTCAACAATAGTACATATATCTTTTTAGCAGAGTTAGGCCAGTTGGTTTGACTCTGTAATACTATGACCAAGGTGAAATAAGTTGTTCCACTTGCTATAGCAATTCTTACTTATTTTAGGAGGGAGGGGGGGGCGCGGTGGGGGAAAGGGGGGACAGAGGGGGAGGAACACACCTCTACAGCGACTGACTGATGGTGGACAGTATATGTATTGTTAGTTCAGCAGGATAGTTGTAGCCATGGTATTTCGTCATTGAGCCCTGTATCCCATGAGCGCAACCGGTAAACCCAGCGCTGCTCCCTAACATGTAGTTGTTGGCTTATATCTGTTTTCTGTTTCCTCATTACCTCCAAGACCACCCATCTGAGGTCTGATTCTGTGTGATTCTTTTCAAGAAAATGCTTGGTCAATCTGGTGTTAGATTTTTTACACCGAATTGTGCTACGGTGTTCATTAATTCGTGTTTTCACCTTCCTTGTAGTCATCCCAATGTACTTCAAGTTGCATGGGCAAACAAGCATGTATATTACGTTTTCAGTGTTGCAGTTACTGAAGTTTTTTAATCTCCAGGGTCTGTTTGTGTCGATATCCACTTCTTTGGTGGTGGCGGTAAACTGGCAGCATACACAGTTACCACATGGGAAATGACCGACTGGCTTTGGTTGGCTCCAGAGGGTAGACTGATTATCCTCTTCCTCCCGTGTGATTTTAGAGTGTACCAGATCATCTCGCAGGTTCCTGCTTCTCTTGAAAGCGAAGAGGGGAGGTTCCCACTGTCTTGTTCCGCTATTGAGTATCGCCCATTTCTTTTTAATGATATTCTGCACTTTATTGGACGCGGGGGTGTATGTGGTCACACATACCAAACGGTCGGATTGTTCCTTTGTTGTAGTATCGAGCAGGGCTTCTCTGTTATTATTTCTTGCCCTTTTCTTGGCTCTCCTGACCATACGTTTTGGATAGTGTCTTGCCAGGAGTTTGGATTCCAGTTCTTCTGCCTGTGCGTGAAATGACTCTAGTTCTGAGCAATTTCTTCGCACTCTTAGGAATTGACCCACAGGCAGATTTTGTCGTAGTGCCCTTGGATGGTAGCTCTCATATAGTAGGAGACTATTCCTGTCTGTTGGTTTAGTGTGTACTTTGGTGGAGATCCCTTCCGTAGTCAAGGTGATGTCTAGGTCCAGAAAAATAGCATGGTTTTTCTCAATGGTATGAGTGAAATTGAGATGGATGTCTTTGCTGTTGACCCACTCCACGAAAGTGCCGGCTTCCTCCGATGTACCATGCCACACGACGAAGATGTCGTCTATATATCGCTTCCACGTCTTCATCTGGTGGTTGAAAGGGTTGTTATCACTGAAGATATGGTCTTCCTCGAACTGGTGGACTTAAAGGCACGCCAGACTCGGCGCAAAGGTGCTGCCCATTGACGTGCCTTTGATCTGACGATATAGTTTGTCTTCGAACTCGAAGAAATTTTCAGTGAGGGCCAACTCCGCACACTCCATAATGAAGTGTGTCGGTGTAATGAAAGACCAATCTTGGTTAAGGAGGATTTGTTCCACCACCTCCAAAGTCCGTCTCTGGGGAATACTCGTGTAGAGTGCCTCGATGTCCATAGTTATGAACAAGTCCTCATCGGTGTTAATCTCGAGGTCCCTCAGGTGGCATAAGACGTCCTTCGTGTCCTTCAGATATGATGGAGATTTTTTTACGATGGGTCTTAGGAACCAATCGTAAAATTGGGATAAAGGTTCCAATACTGATCCGATGCCCGACACTTTAAGTAGCCTACGTTTCCGTGTATTGTGTTTTTTCAGAAAAAGCCACAATAGGCCCTTCCACCCTCGACCTCCCATGGATTAAGTAGGATAATGTCTTTGGGTAAGCAGTAGAAATAAGTGCTTTTTTAAGAAGTGTGAACACGTATGACTGACACGTGTTTCACTTAGGTCCCACCACGCGCAGCATAATGTGTGGTGTTATACGTATAGCATAGTGTGCATTTACCATACTTACACGTCCGGTTTGTTTGTTTTTTTTGTTTCCTATTTACCTACAGATACTCTCACTTTTTAATATTGCACTACACGGGGAGTAGTTATCTTTGCCCCCGGTTTTTAGAGTGGTAACTCTTTCATACACATTGTGTAGAAAGGTGGAGCCCATTATTCATCCTGGTCCTGACGAATGCTATGTACCCGTCTGGGACGAAGAGCAGAAACATGTTGACCACTTTTTACGGTAAAGGGATAATGAATTCCCATATTACCGTTCACTTCTTTTAATACCATACATTTGCCCCTTAATTAAATTACTTGGGGACAAGTTTAATGGTTTTTAATTCACACTTTCACTAATTCACGGGCCACCACTTAGTTTTAGAAGTGCATCCCTGTCTTCAGGTGTATGCCCGCCCTCTATCAAACTGAGTTTTTAGAGGGCGAGGACGGCCTATGATGAAGCATGACACCAGGTGGTGTGTGAAGCCAGTCCTTCACTTTTTGTGAGATGCCCCCTTTGGACTTGCATCTCTAGAGACTCTGTAGGAACCTGTAGGAATCCCAACTAGGGACAGCCCCATTTGTGTTTATATGCTATATAGGAGGCTGGCTCGTCCCTAGGCCCTGTGCCTCTAGTTCCCTTCCCTAGTTTAACACTAGGGCTAGTGTGTGTTACTCTATGTAAAATGAATGACAGACAATCTTGATACAAAAATCTGTTAAATATGACAACCCTATCTTTTGTATCAGGTGTTCCAATAGCAAAATACTGTCTAATATCGGTTGAGTTGAAGATGCCTCCTACACAGAGATTTAAGAGTTATAATAGGGCTAGTTGTATTGCAACTTCTGAATAAGGTATTGTGAGACTGGGCTATTTCTGAAATCCCTTCACATGTCAAAATGCCAAGTAAGCACTCCTTTGTTCAACACGTTGGGATCATGCGAAAGTTTAATAAAACGACACCCCTTAGTAATTCAAAAAAGTGTCAGTAGAGGGGGAGTCTCAACGGACCATTTACCATAGCATTTTAGTAAAGTTAGTACTTACATTTTTAGAATTCATAAAATCCATGTAGATATTTGTTAATTGTTGCCATTATTGATACTAAAACAAAATCACTTTCATCAAGCTTGAGTGGGAGGCCTCTGGAGTCAATTCTTATAGAATCACTCCATATGAACCCATTTAATTATATGTGTCAGATCCTTCCATAGACAGAAAGAAAGTGATGGATGACACTTTGGAGCAAATACATTTCCTGTGTATTTACCTTTCAACCCACATCTTACAGACATCAACAACTCTGTGTTTAATGATGAAGGCCTTATTTAGAGTTTGTCTGCTGGGATATGCAGTCAAACGTTGGCGGATATGCATCAGTAGTATTACAACTACTGTAGGTGAAAATCCATGTTATACAGCGGATGGGGCATTCACCATGTTTGTGACAAAGTATCATGTCTATGAAACTCCAAATACGACCTGTAGTTCCTTCTCTTCATCAGCACAAAAGAGATGGATGGAAAAGCTTAAATAATTTAGAACCACTGGAAATTGCTCAGCACATACTCCATACCATCTTTTTTTCAACTCAGCTGTGCTCTTACAGAAGGCAACTAACCACATGCAAACCAGCCTTGGTCATTCTCCAAAGGAACCCGTCCTGTCTGACCTACTTAGCTAGGTTTCCTTTAAAAGGGAACACAAGCAATTCCCAGACTGGTTTCAGTCTTTTTGGTCTCATCAGTGAGATGCATCCTGAGTCCACAGGGTACAACAAGCAAGGACCAACTTGTGGGCATTTCCACACTACTTAGGGTGCCTCACTTAGCAAAATATTGATGGATGGAAATGCTTGAATTAAACTGAACCACTGGTAATTACTCTGGATGTGTTCCATACCCTTGCTTTTTGGTTTGTTTCGGCCATAATAGACGGGGACCAATTGCAAGTGAATCAGTCTTGGTTCTGCTCCTAAACAAACAGTCCTGACCGAGTCAGGCCATGTCCCCTCTGAATTGGAACATAAGCAAGGATTACAAGGATAAAACTAATCTGGCGTTGCTTTTGGTCCCATTCAGGTAGGACTAAGCCTGTCAGTTCAATATTAACCCCTTTAGGGCAGAGTAAAGAATGATTTGCCTATGGATAGTGTTGTATTCTATGACAGGTAGCCAGGTAGAGTTTTGTAGTTTTTTTTATTAGTTCCATGTTGCAGGTAACATCAGTCTTTATTCCAGTTGACAGCTTTCACTCCAGCCCCACCAGGAGCAGCCTCCCTGCTGCTCAGCCCATCTCCAACTGTCATCACTCATCCCCACAGGCACCCAAGCATTCCATTCATCACAGTCACACCAATATTCCAATACCATCTCTCACTCTGGCTGAGCAGCTAGGAGACAGCTAGACTGGGTAGCATACAATATCACAGTGAGGATATAACATTATCCCCTTCCTTATAAAAGAAAACAGAAATTGTGAAGAAGCATGTGAATAACTATAGACAAGGCAAGAAAATATACAGAAGAAGAAAAAATTCAAACTCAGGGAAGCAAAACTAAATACAACTCCACAAGAGTAAGAACGCTGCGAAACTAGAAGGAAAAGGAAAATAATGGCAAGCAAGATAAAACATTGACAAACCATATACCCATCCTTCCCAATAAACAAATACAAAATGTAGTGAAGGGTGGACCACACCCCAGGACAAACACCCAAGACCAACAGGCAAGAAGGGTGAAGCCAACAACGTTAGGGCCAAAACCCAGAAGACCAACCCACAGTAGGGCGAGACGAAACACATGTGTAACACAGGGTGAACTACACAGAGTGTAACACACGGTGAGGCGCGGGGCAACTTACACACAACACCTGAAGCGCAGGGCGACTTACACAGAACAACATCACATGAAGCACAGGGCGACTTACACAGAACAACACGTGAGGCGCAGGGCGACTTACACACACGACACTAACCAGTGATGCGCGGGGCGACTTACACACAAGACAGAAACACGTGAGGCGCAGGGCGACTTACACACAAGACTACAACATGTGAGGCGCGGGGCAACTTACACACACAAACAGACAAGACGTGCAGCGCAAGGCGACTTACAGACACATCAGACCAAACGTGCAGACCAATAGTGCAGCGCATAACGACTTACGCACATTGATCACGACACAAAACCTCATACATAACGAAACACATAGCGATGGGGAACCACCCACCAAGACCAGAACCACCCTCATGTAAGGGTACAATGTGACTACAACCCACACTAAAAGAAGTACCACCCATGTATAAGAAAGCGTTGACAGTGGCATCACAAACAAGAGAATGTTCCATAAGTCATGCAAAAACAATTCCAAATGTAGTACATTTTTAAACTGTAACCCACACCGGCGAGCAACCTCTCACCCGAGTACTACAAGGCTAGATACCAAAACTTAAACTTCTCTTTATGTGAAAATGCATAAGTTGAACATGACAAAATGAACAATGGAACAGGTAAACACCTTTCATAAGTCAATTGTATGTTAACTAAACTACAAAATAGAACAGACAAGAGCGAAACAAGGCACAAACCACTTGTGAGAAAAGTCTCACTCAAATTAGCTAGACACTGAGCTAATACGTAAAACATGTTCGTTTTGACCACTGAGAAAATGATGACTCAGTGCACTATGAGCCATAGCTAGAACACAATGTGCCATAGGAGAATGCAAACAAAATGTACCTTTCCAAAATAAAAAAAAACAACTGCCAATCCAAACCAGAAACCATCACGCCAAAACTGCTGACTTGCTTGACTTAAAGAAAACACATACTTGACGCAGTGTCCAAAGGTCAATACCAGGTACAGCAAATCATGCAGTGGCGTGCAGACACAAATTTGTGGAAAATGACAGAAATCACTGGTATTCACGACTGTGCACTGTGTTCTGTCCAACACATGCGCAAACAACAAAGAAAGCACCTGTGGCTACTCGAAGCTCCACAATATCATAAAACAGACCAGACAGACAGAAGACATGATCCGCAGGCGATAAGGACACAGCGACATCCCCGGACTCCATTAAATTCCAGTTAACGTGGTTGGTAAAAGAAAAATGAAGACAGATGCTCCATGACCTCGTTCACGGTTGGCAGAAGAACACTGTCAACAAGCCTGACTTTAGTATCCCAAAGATGGCGGCACGCACTCCACGCAGCGCTGGATGGCTCACGGTTCTGCAGAGCTCCAAAACATTCCTCAGCAACAAGAAGAGCTACGTAGACAACACAATAGAAGATTCCAGGATCGTGGTGGGAGGACGTCACTGAAGATACATTGCGCGACCACATGACGAAGGTAAATGCGCTCGAGCGTCACATTTAAATTTTACACTAGAAAGTGACAGTTTAACAAACCAAATGGCAAGCAACAGGTTGTAGTAGGGGTGAGATATTCAAATAAACTCACCATCCTATGTGATAGAAGATGGAAAAAGAAGGCCCCTTTCTTTCGCCGGTGCCAACGTCCTAATAACGACGTGTTGCCTGAAATTGCCATCAAAAGTGTAAAACAGCATGTAGACGATACGATTAGACATGCCACCAAAAGCTCTATGAGCCAAGACAATAGCACAGGCTGTAGCGATCCACCAACGATGCGCATAGAAGCAAATAAAATAGCTATGTGCACAGCGTGAAGCCATATTAATCTTGAGTAGAGTGTGTGCACAGTGTTAAGTCTTTAAATCTTGGGTTGACGCTTTTGAAAGCGAAGACACAGTACAGAGAGAACTCACACCTGTACACACGCCATAAAGATGAGTGTTGTAAATTTCAGGTCCAATGTAGACCACAGCAGAACGAAGTGACAAGATGACCGACATGAGGTAGTAGTTAGCCTTACACCACCAACTCACTAGCATCAAAGTCCTTTTTATAAGACCAATGGAGCATGACCAGGCTGGGCAATGGTGGTTGGGGCCGTCCGTTTACAAGGACACTGGTGGGGCTGGCTTGCCTGTAACTCCATACTTAACGCTTTTACCTTTGTAACGCTTGGTTTCTGTAGCCTCTTGGTTCTTGTAGTTACTCTTGGTTCCTGTACCATTTGTAGACAGCTTTTAAATCCTTAAAACGCTTGAGTCCAGGTCCAGTCATCGCCAAAATATGTTGTATCCTATGACAGGTAGCCAGGTAGAGTTTTGAAGTTTTCTTTATTAGTTCCATGTTGCAGGTAACATCAGTCTTTATTCCAGTTGACAGCTTTCACTCCAGCCCCACCAGGAGCAGCCTCCCTGCTGTTCAGCCCATCTCCAACTGTCACCACTCATCCAAACAGGCACCCAAGCATTCCATTCAACACAGTCACACCAACATTCCAATACCATCTCTCACTCTGGCTGAGCAGCTAGGAGACAGCTAGGCTGGGTAGCATACAATATCACAGTGAGGATATAACAGATAGTCACTGTCTGTAACACCACGGATGAGGTAAGCAAAATGAACTAGAATGCCGTCCAAAGTGATTAGCTCATTACGTGGGAGTGGTATGCCCAGACATTTGTCCCGAGCCAGTGTGTCATAGTGGTGAAGCTGCATCTTAATTATGAGGCCCAACTAAGCAGAAACTGGTCTGGGGTTGGTAGTGTTTATATTCAGAAAGGACTTGGCCTTGCAGTGAGGTCTTAATGGCCCTTTAGCAGTGAGGCAAGACTTATTTGAATATCATACGTCCTTGTTTGTAATGAAACAGAGAAGTTAAAAAACAATTGACTGGAATGTGTCCGTGTTTGAGAACCATTGACTCAGATTGACTCAATCAATCGACCCATCATTTTTTGTGTGAAAATCTCCTTAAAAGGATGAGGTATGGACTGGAATGCAGCCTACTGATTACCAGTGGTTCAGATTAACTCCCAATCATCACTTTTTGTGCTATGTGAGTTATAAAATTGAGGATGAGTTGCAATAAGCAAATGAAGACTTAGAGATGAAGGATCTTGAAGCAGGGTTTACTATGTTACCCAAGCCACAATCATAACCATAACTTTCCTCCTGGGAACCATGGCAACATAAGTTCTATCCACTCAAGAATGGAAGCTACCAATGCAAGTTGTCACAGATCAGCTCCTATATTGAATATACCACACATCTTCCCTTTAACAAAACTAAACTCCTAACATTATATACTATGAACACATTTTTACAGTGAATATGATGAACACACAAAGACAATATCCTGGAAATATACAATGTGAAAACCTTGAGTATAATTTAAAAGGGTTAAAGCACTATGCAGGAAATGATAATCTAAATGGTCACATTGGTGGAGAAAAGCAGGTTTTCTAGAGAATCTTTTACAAACTTTCTCACAATCATCACCCTTTTGTTTGAGGTGAGTGATGTTTTACAAACTTACATGTTCTGGAATGTGACTCTGAAGGGTTACTTCCAATAAACTCTGGATTAACACACTTTGACACCCGGTTTACATTCAATATCCTACTGATGGCGCCGGGTTCCACGTTCTAGATCTGCTCTGGAACCCCTAGTCAATGGCTCTTTTTGTCAGCATGCAAGCGTGGAGGGGAGAGAAATCCTTAGACAGTGAATCATTGAAGTTCCAATGAACTATGACTCCGAAGAATCACAGACTCCCAATTAAGTTTAGTTAGTTTATTACAAAGCCAAGAACAATTGGACATACAGGCACCTCAAGATGAGGGCGTAGAAATACATTGGAAGAAATACAAAGCCAAATCTACGGATGACGTTAAGGTGGTGCAATATGCACAGAATTATCAGTTCGAGGACAAAATGCAAAAGATGACAGCACAATTGTCGAGATTTCCTTTCATTGGCAGTTCATGGGTATAAAGCATTTGTCTGTCCCTACTCTATCTCTAATGTGACAAACCTACATAGCATTCCCCAAGGCAAGATGCATTAAGATGTCAGTATGTGAAGTCTTCCTAAGAAGTCTCTTCACCTCAGATGGGTCAGGTAGCATAAAGCTACAGAGCTCGTTCTAAGATGCTCTCTCTCTCAAGGCAAGGCAGAAGTCCCCCGGACACTGTCACTAACTTCAATACATGACTTTGCAGGTAGTATACCAAGATGCATTGCAACATCACACCATTTGTCCAAGCCACCTCCTCGTAGGTAAATTTCCACCAGGCAACGATGCTCACAGGCCTTGGCAAGATGGCCTTGATTCTCAGGCTTGCTCTAATGACAAAGTACAACAGTTCTCCATTATCAGTATTAGCGTTTAATGTATCCTCTTCTCCCTAAGCCTAACTCCCAAAACAAAGACATTATTCTAGCTAATAAGGATGAATTCTCCCAGTGCCTAATTTGTAAAAAAACAAGTGGCAGGGCCCTAGTCAGGAGGCCACTTCCGCTTGCACCACCCATTGCCACTGTCAATGCTACCAGTTACAATAGCAACACAACTAATAGCTGTCACACTCCTAAATGTGTGACAATTCTGACAATTCCAGGCTCCCAAAGCAAAAAGAATGGCTTTGGCAGCAGGTATTAGTCATTCATAGTGTATATTTAATTAAAAAACAATTGTTGTTGTGCATTTATTCAAATGAAATAAACAGCGCCACCACATGATATATTGTCATCAGTGCTGGTGCTGACAATTAAGTGCTGGTGCCCAGCACCGGAAACCACTGGCTCAAATTAAGCACTGAAGGTAGAGGATGTATTGTGAGAGGTTTAGGGTGAGAAATAGGGAAGTGCATTGGATATGCTGAATTAGCAGAAAACTAATAAATATATAGATCCAAGTACATGGCATTGAGATGAGTCAGAGAGTTGGGGTAGAGGATATATTGAGGGAGGTATAGGGTGAGAAATAGGGAAGTGCATTGGATATGCTGAATTAGCAGAAAAGTAATAAATATATAGATCCAAGTACATGGAAGGTATATAGATGCATAAAGGAAGTAAGTATATATAGATTAAAGATGCATTAAATAAATTCCGGCTTTCAAATGTTGTTTTACTTAAAAATTAATTTTATTTATTTGTTTTAAAAGGATAATGTTATTTACCCAGTAAGCATCTGTTCTTGGCATGTAGAGCTGCAGATTCACATGCCCCGCACACTCCCGCCACCCAGTGCCGGGTCTGGATGCCCGCAAGCCGCCCCTCCTCGAAGAAGTCCTTCCAGCCACGAGGCAGGCGACTCCCCCCCCCCCAGCGACAGTGCGCATAGGCATCGACTCCACTGCCAGACCGTTTTCCCACAGAGGGTGAGAAATGGAGTTAGAAAGTGTAGAATAGAGATGTCCATGCGCATGAATGTAAAATAAGAACTACAACCACTACAGGAAACCGGGGAGGTGGGTGGACGTATGTGAATCTACAGCTCTACATGCCAAGAACAGATGCTTACTGGGTAAGTAACATTTTCCGTTCGAGGCATGTGAGCCGTAGATCACATGCTTTGCATAGATTATACTGCAGTATTCTCCCAAAGCATTGGCTAACCTGTAGCTCTTGCAGTTGTTTGAAAGAGTGTTTTAAGTAATGCCTGGCCTACATCAGCTTGTTGTCTTGCTAATACATCTACACAATAGTGCTTGGTGACTTCAGGAGCCAGATCGTTAGATTCAGTTCTTTGGTATCTGGGTGTTTGATTTCTCCATGGCTCTGTGTGAGGAGATTGGATGTGAAATGCAGCTTTTGGTGTGGAACTACTGATCTCTCCAGCAGGGTTGTGAACCAAGGGCCCATGTGGGAGCTACTAAAATCAGTGTGAGGGATGTTTGCCTGATTTTCCGAACCACTTATGGAATGAGTGGGAGAGGCGGAAAAGTGTAGGCAAATATCCCTGACCAGTTAATCCATAGTGCATTGCCTTTGGAGAGTGGGTGTGGATACCTGGACACGAAGCTTGGGCATTTTGCGTTTGTGTGTGGCGAAATGATCTATTTGAGGAAACCGCCAGCTTTGAAAGTAGGGGAGGAGAACTTGAGGGTGAAGTTCCCACTCGTGGATTTGCTGCCTCTGTCTGCTGAGAAGGTCGGCAATCTGATTGTTTACTCCTGGGAGGTGTTCTGCTAGGAGATAGATTTTGTAGTGTATGGCCCATTTTCAAATATGTTGAGCTAGGTGTGACAGTTGGCAAGAGTGTGTCCCCCCGTTTTTGTATATAATACATAGCTGTCATCGGTGCGAACTACGACAGCTTTGCCTACAAGGTGAATTTGAAAGGCTTTGAGCGCTAGAAACACTGCTAGCAACTCTAGATGATTTATGTGGAGAGCTTTTTGCTTTTGACTCCACAAGCCTTGAATTGGGTGTTTCTGGAGATGAGCTCCCCAACCAGTTAGCGACGCGTCTGCTGTTAGTATTGTCTGTGGAACAGGGTCTATGAAGGGCCGTCCTTTTGACAAACGTTGTGGGTTCCACCACTGTAGAGAGTGAGGAGTACAGCCGTTTACCTACACTAGATTGGTTAAGAGACCCTGCGACTGGTTCTACTGACTTGCTAAGCATTCCTAAAGGGGACGCATGTGAAGCCTGGCATGGGGAACAATCATGATGCAAGATGCCATCATTCCCAGCTGCTGCTTATACACTTGAGCTGGTAGCGAGTGAGTGGGCTTAAACTGAAGAATCAGAGCCTGGATATTGTGATTCTAGCTGCAATGGGGAGAGCCAGAGCTTTAGAGTATCTAAAGTGGCTCCTAGATAGTTTTGAGTGTTGGAAGGTTGAAGATGCGATTTCAACACATTGACTGTGAACCCCAGTTGGTGCAGTAAGTGCAGTGTTATGTGAGTGTGCTGGAGACACTTTGGGTACGTACTGGCTTTGATGAGCCAGTCATCCAAGTAAGGGAAGACATGAATGTGTTGTCTTCGTAGGTGAGCAGCAACTACTGCCAGACATTTGGTAAAGACTCTGGGAGCAGTAGTGACTACGAATGGGAGTGCCTTGAACTGGTAATGCTGCCCGCTACCACAAATCTGAGAAATTTGCGATGAAAGGGATGTATTGAAATGTGGAAATACGCGTCCTTTAAGTCTAGAGTAGACATAAAGTCGCCCTGTTGTAACAGTGGGAGCACTTGTTGAAGCGTCACCATGTGAAAGTGGTCTGATTTTATGTAAAGGTTTAATTCTCTGAGGTCTAAAATAGGTCTGAGAGAATCGTCCTTTTTGGGTATGAGAAAGTACAGGGAGTAAACGCCGACCCCTGATATTGTACTGCTACGGGCTCTATGGCTCCCTTCAAAAGGAGAGATTGAACCTCTTGTTTGAGGAGGTGTAAATGGTCTGGTGACATTTTGTGTCAATGTGGAGGAATGTTTGGAGGATTGTTGGTAAGCTCCAGGCAATAACCAGAACAGATAATTCCTAGCACCCATTTGTCTGTAGTTATTGATTGCCAGACCGGTAGGAATTGCGAAAGACATCCCCGACAGATGTTAAATGATTGGGGGGGGGGGTGTAGGCAAGTCACTGTTTGGTATTGGAGGGGGAGGTCTGTGTATTGGAACCTCTACCTCTACCTTTGCCATTATTGCCTCTGTAGCCCCCTCTGAAGAAACCCTTCGAAGAGGAGGGCTGATTGTTGGCCTTCTACGGTGTGGAGGCAGTGTCTGAGGAGGTATTCCTGGACCCCCCACAATAGAAGGAGCACCGAAAGGAACCCCGGCCAGAAGGGGACTGTAGGGCTCTCATAGATTTTGCCACGTCTGTGTCCTTTTTCATCTTTCTAAGGACGTGTCTACAACAGCGTGTCAAACGTGTCAAATGGCGTGTTAAGAATAGAATCTTGAACTTCTGGTTTAAAGCCAGAAAATCTTAACCATGCATGCCTTCTTAGTAGCACGCTGGTGTTGACGGCTCTAGCCGCACTGTCAGCCCCATCTAACGTGCACCTAATGGAATTGTTAGAGATGAGCTTTCCCTCTTGCACTAGGTCTTGAGCTTTGGACTTGTGCTCATCAGGCAGGAATTGGAGCAATTGCTCCATTTCGTCCCAATATGCCTTATCGTACCTGGCTAAAAGGGCTTGGGTGTTGGAAATGCGCCAGAAATTTGCAGCTTGGGAGGCTACTCTTTTCCCAGAGTCCTCTACCAACTTAGACTCTTTGTCCGGAGGTGGAGCATCTCCCGACGTTTGAGAATTGTCCCGTTTACTGGCATTAGAAACTACTAACGAATCTAAGGGTAACTGGCCCTGGATGTAAACTGGATCTGATGGTGCAGATTTATACTTTTTGTCTTTCCTTGGGGTGAGAATACGTGCCCGAACAGGATCCTTAAATATGTCATCCACATGTCTTAGCATACCTTTGAGCATGGGGAGTGTGTGAGTGGATCTTTAGGAACTGCTAAGTGTTTCAAAAAGGAAATCCTCCTCTAGAGATCCTTTGTGTAATTGAACCCCGTGATAATCAGCAGCTCTGCTTAATAGTTCTCTATCGCCTACGTTGTCATCTGGTGGAGAAGGTTTAGTAGGGTAAAGATCAGGATCGTTACCTGTGGGAGAATCTGTGTTGTACTCCTTCCAGGAACCTGCAGGTGCAGGATCATTGTCCCCATCCCCATCCCCGTCATCCTGATCATCAGGTGTGATTGGTGGTGGTGAATTAGTAGGGGTAATTAGCAAATGTTGTGTTTCTGGGGAAGGAGGTGATGGAGGAGGAGGAGGGCAAGGGTTAGTACCCACATGTTTCTTCTTTAAAGGAATGTGAAAGGCTTCCTCTGAGTCAGATTTGCGTTTGAGTGGCAATTTGGTCGCAATATGTCCAGTTTTTGGATTGATGTACAGTTCCTTTTGTTTCGGGTCCGGTTTTGGAGGCGGGACATCAAAACGGGGCTCCCTCAATGGTATCGGAGCACCTTTATGTTTCGGCTCCGAAGTTTACGCTCTGTCCCACAAATATGGTGTCATAATATGTCTGTACTTGTCTGATGCAAAGCTTTCCTCGCTGTTCCCAATCCAAAGCTATTGGACCATAACGTCCCTTAGCTTTGTGAGCTAACTCTTCCATGGTCCATTCAAAATGTCCTTTTATATTGTTGCGCTTAACCATTAGTGACCTGTGTCTATCCTCTACTTGATCTACAAACTTCTTTTCTATGTCAGTTAACATTCAAGTCAGGTTATGTCTATGAGCATAAGCTGTATCTAATGTAATGGTAGGTATGAAATACTTTCCCATTCTCTCTTCCTGTTTGTAATAATCGTATTTGTTCAGATGTTTGTAAGCTGGAACTTTTGAAAGCACTAAGTCATAATTCAAGAAATAGTACTCATAATTACCCTTCTCATAAAACATGCTAAGCAGCAAACTACAACTAATGCCATACGTCAAGTATAGGTGGTGATACCTAATACCCTCTTTGACAGAGGCAGGCAATTGCATGTACACATAACAATCTCTTACGTCCATGATGTACTCATACAATAGCTTCACATAAGCATTCAGCGTATAGTAACCCTTGGACAAATCTAAATGCAATAAGCGACTAGTCTGGTCTATTAATGCATTGTCAGCTCCTAATGTACCCTCTTTTGTGCTAGAAGTAGAAGGTGTGGATGCCCAATGTACTCCCACTCCCAAAACTTCAGCTTCTTCTGAACTTATAATGGACATAGTGATGACTACAGCTATTACTATGACTACCCCTACAATTGGTGTACCTATCATACATTTGTGCCTACGGTTCGAATTTCCAGACTCCATTTTCTCTGAGTTTGGATTGTGACTGTAGGAGGATTAATGCAAAGTCTCTTTCTCTGCCTCTCACTGTTGCACAACAAAGTTCACATGCAGTTTCTTGAAATCATGGAAACAGTTTTCTGTTCATAGCAGAGTATTTACAGAACCTGAAAGACTTCCCTAGCCCTCTTTCTTCTTCTACAGAAAAGGTCCCTATTTTTATTCTTCTTCCACTCGGGCATAGGTTATCTTCTTTTGAGCAAAAGGATTTTTTATCTACAGTTCAAAGTTCGATTTACATCCCTTATGAGGTCCGAGCCAACTTCTTCAAAGACACGCTGTAAAAGTTCAATGCAAACTGCTACCTTCTACTGTCTGGAATGCTGCGCAAACTCAACAACACAAAGGGCAATGAATCATGCCAGTTCAGAGACGTTGAGGAGCACACCTTGGCTATTCTCATCTTTAGAGTCCCATTTATTTGCTCCACCATTCCTGATGCCTCTGGCCTGTAGCTACAGTGCAGTCTCTGGTCGACATTCACGGCAGCACACAACAGCTTCATGATCTCACTATGGACGGTTGTCCCTCTATCCAACTCTGATGTAGTTGGAAACCCGAACCTCAGGATAAGCTCCCTCAAAAATAACTTGGCTACTGTGAGGCTATTGCACCTTCAAGTCGGATATGCTTCCACCCACCGTGAAAAGATGCACACTACAACCAGAATGTACCTCAACCCATTGCACCTAGGCATCTACATAAAATCTAGCTGTATTCAGTTGAAAGGACCTCTCAACCTCCCAATGTAGCTCATGGCAACCACAGTTTTCTTTCCAGCATTCATCTGTTGACACGTGACACATCGATGGCACACTACATCAGCAATCACACAAAACCTCATGTTAAACCATGATTGTCTGAAAACTCGCACCATTGCATGTCTTCCAATATAAACTGCTCCATGAATCTGTCTTGCCATAGGATTCAGTAGACAATCTGGTAACACTGCTCTACCATCAGTTAAAACTCAAATGCCATTTTCTCTCTTTTCACAACCTGCTCTGATCCAACCAGCCTGTTCTTGATCTGACGCTTCGCCCTGCAGATGCCTGACCTCGTCCCAGGTATCCACTATGGCTAGGATCATGCTGAGCTCGGTTCTTTCTGTGCTCTCGCCTGAATATTCCCCATTAAAAATACATGCATGAGTTGCAAAAAAGCGGACAACTTCTTCCACGTACCTGTTTCCCACTGTCCCAAAATCTTCCCCCTTCCCATGGTCAGCGCATTTCACAACTGCCACTTCCTTTGGTCGCTGTATGGCACCCAACAGTTGTCTCACATACTCTTCATTCCTAATGGGAGATCTTGATGACGTTCAGAACTCCCTCTGTGACCATAGCTGTCTGAAGTCAAGAACTACACGAAACCATATTGGCTATCGGTATAGATGGTGACTCGGATCTGATCAGAAACAAGACATGCACAGGTTAAGGCAATGATTTCAGCAACTTGTGCAGAGTATACTCCTTGTAAATAAGCAGCTTCTACAACTCCAGAAATTGTACAGACAGCAAAAGCTGCTCTCAAGTAACCCGCATTGTCTCTTAAGCATGAACCATCAACGAAAAGGATTTGATTAGAATCAGGCAGAGGCTCATCGACAATGTTGGGTCTTGGTTTGGAGCAAAGTTCAGTCGTGTCCAGACAGTCATGGTCATCACAATCTTCTCCATCAACATTTGGAATAGGCATCAAAGTAGCAGGATTTAACACAGAACACCGCTTCAGGGTAATATTATTCGTCAGATGCTGTGTTTTGGTTCTCATCATCAGGAGCTCAACTGAGTGTGGAACATAAACCATAAGAGTATGACCCATCACGATACTTTCACACCTTTTAATACTGACACCTGTTGCAGCAACGGATCTGAGACATCCGGGCAATGCTGAAGCTACAGGATCTAATGTAGCTGGGAAATAGGCCACTGGTCTATGGACACCCCCATGTGTCTGGGTGAGTACAGATAGAGCACAACCCTCCCTCTCACATAGATTAGGGAAAATGCTTTGTTGTAATCAGGCATTCCAAGAGCTAGAGCACAACAAAGGCGCTCTCTCAACTCTAGGAAGGCAACCAAGGAATCGTTATCCAAGGGTACTGGATCGCTAACATCTTTGTGTGTCAGTCTCGGTAAGGGCTTCGCCTTCAACGAGAAATTTGGGATCCATTGTTGCAGTAGCCAACCATTCCCAAAAACATCCTCACTTTCTTCTGAGTGATAGGCACATTCATTTTCATGATCGCCTTAATGCGGTCTACTAACACCCTCCTCTTGCCTTTTTCAATGCGATGTCCCAAATGCTGAACTTCAGTCAAACAGTACTGAAGCTTGCTCGGTGACACCTTTCGTCCATTTTCTGCCAAATGGTTCAGTTAAGCAATAGTATCCTCCCCACAAGCCTCTTCTGTTTTTGACCCGATCAAGAGATCATCAATGTACTGCACAAGAACTGAATTCTGTGGCAGCACCAGGCTCTCAAGAATCTTTTTCAAAATCTGGTTAAGGATAGATGGGCTCTCAGTATACCCTTGTGGGATACAACACCATGTTAAAACATGATTCTCCAGCCAGAAAGTGAATAAAAATTGGCTTTCCTCATGCAATGGGATGGAGAAAAATACCTGACACAGATCAATTACAGTAAACCACTCAGCCTCTCAAGAAATCTGAAATAGGATCACAGATGGATTCAGTACCACGGGACAACATGGAATCACAATTGTATTGATTTTTTTCAAATCCTGAACTATACGATATTTGCAGCTCGACTTCTGCAACCTCATTATGGGTAAATTGCATGGACTTCCGAGTATCTCTTTCAGTATACCCTGCGAAATCATGGACTCAATCACCGATGTAATCCCTGCCACCGTTTCCGGGGTCAGGTTGTATTGGGGTAATCTTGGAAATTCTGCATTTGGCTTGATCTGTATGCGCACTGGCCCAACTCCTCTAATCAATCCTATCTCTTCCCCTGTGAAATCTCATACCACGGGAGAGACGGTGTCTCTCAAGTCCATGGCATGTTATCCACTGTTAGTACAAGAAACATGTCTACATAGTGGTTCTGGTTTGCCAGTTTAAATACAACATCATCATCATTTGTCTGCAATTCTAATCCCTTAGGTGTGCAATAGATGGTACAGTTCAGCTTGCATTAGAGATCACATCCTAACATACAGACTGGACTCGACTCGCACACCACAAATTGGTGTTGATCCTGGAAAGTTCCTATCTTCACAGGTATTTCTTCTGTCAATGGATTGGTAATTCTACTATTAGCAACTCCTACAACTTGGATCGATTGTCCCGCGAGGGATAGGTTAGGGACTACTGCAGATTTCACAGTAGAACGGGTAGCACAAGTATCAATCAAGAATGTAATGGGATGACCGCCTACGTCTGCCTCCACATACGGTCCACTCTGGTCTACCTCTAAGACTGCTCCAAGTGTAGAGTCTTCCTTCCCCCCTCAGGCACCGTTATTGTGACAGGTCCTGATCGAATCCGTCCAGTGTCTCTATGAAGGGCATTTCGTGGTACGTTCGATTGCCCTGCGGAACTCTCGAAGGTTGGGGTACTTGCATAAGCTGATTCTGACTTCCACCATTAAAAGACCTGGGTATTGTCACAGTGTTTATTACATCCGGCACTTGCTCAAATTCTCCCTCTTGCAACTGGTTTGCTGGATTTAATTGACACACGTGCTTCCAATGCCCGATTTTGTGACAAAAATGACAAGCAGACGTTTTGTTTAGTGTGGCAAAGCCTATACCTGTTTTGGGATCTATACATTTCCCTTTTCCCTGCCCCGTATTGCTCGAAGCTTTTTGAACCCCTCCTTGGTTGTTTCCCTGCTTCCGTCCTAGGGTTCCCTCATTCGTCTGCACCTGATCTACTGTTCGCATTCCTCATCTGGACCAGCATTAGCTTGTCCTTTATCCTCCTGTGCTTGGAATCCACCTCATCAATGCAGTATCTGGCATACCACAGGATTTCATCCATGGACTTGTTTTGCCAGCAGATTAAATTTTGCTGTATCATGACACTGATTTCTGGTCTCAGTCACAACACGAATTTGGAAACAAACTGTCCCATATCTTTAGGATCTAGAGTGTCTAACCCACTGTACTGCTTGAAGGCTCGGAAGAGCTGTTCATAGTAAGCATGTACTGTTTCTTTAGGTTCCTGTGTTGTTCGGTTTATTTTAACCCAATCAATATCTTGTGGAGCTATTTTGGACGGCAACCATGTAATCACCTGTTCAAACGTTTTCATGACCAAAGGTGAAGGACCGTGAGTTATAGGATCTCTGTCTGGTTCAGCAGAAGGCCAATCAATAGCAATTTTGCAAGCAGACCATAGATCACTAGGAACCACAATATCAAACAACGCGTTCAAATCAATCCACAACACCTTCGAGATCTTTACAGAGCGATCAACTTGCTTATACCATTCAGCAGGTTCTTTCCTCAGCCGAGGAAAATCATTTGTGAATGCTGCTAAATCGCCCCTGCTCCAAGGTACATGCACATACCCTCCACAAGGCACCTCTCGCAGTGGGTAAGCCTCAACTCCTGCTGCTCCCCCTCCTGGAGGCGGCGTTTCTCCAGTCACCTTCCTAAGACTCTTTTTCTTTGACCATCTTTCCTCCCATTTGTCAAGCATGCTCCATGCACGTATCTCTACAATCAGCTCTCGAATGTGTGTCTTCAAGCCTGTTACCCTTTTCTCTTCCAATTCCTGATCGCTGTAATTCAACCTATAGTTTCCCTGTAACATTTTAGTTTTGGACAAGTCTACATCATATTTTTGAGCCAATTCTGTCAATTTCTAATGTGCTGGTCTTGCTTTACGAGTGACATCCTTCGCCACAAACAATAACTCATCCGGCTCATAAATCTCTATTCTCTCCAAAGGAAAATTCCCACTGATGATTTCGTCCACTTCAGTCTTCATCCTCACTATGTCCAACAACTTTGCCTTTACTGCAGCCTTGATCGTGCCCTGACTCTACATGCTATTCTGTTCTTCCCTATCGCTGCTCCGATTCCTTTGCCAATTCTCTAGGCTTGTGGTTTCCAAGGCATACTGATTTCCAGCGGTTCCCTGACCTGTGCCTACTTCTGGTATCCTTCCCATGGGTCCCCTGACTGGAGCTTCCCACATCCTCAAATCTGAATTTGAGTTTGCTAAGGAGACAGATCATATGGTACTAGACCTGACATGTACACTTGAAGGATCTGCAGTTGCCTGCAGAGGGGTACTAGATTCTACAGGCGCCAGAAATGGATTACTCCCACTCATGGTAACATTTCCCCTGAACTAACCTTTTCTTCTAACCCTGACTGATGTTGACTAATGTTCCCCACTAAACTTGGGTCATATATGGAAACTACAGGTCCAATGGTGACCGGTACCGTAAGGGCATCCGGCAACCATAAAGCAGCATTGACTCCACTTGACTCTGCACAATCTAGAACAGGTGTTCCTGTTCCTTCTATTCTGGTGAAATCCTTCCAACTATCCCTGTACTAGGGCCTGTCAGTGTTGTTACTGTTCTTTCCGCATTTGCCATTTTTCGCCTTCCATCCTCTGAATGTGGATTATAAGGTGGAGGACGGTCTGCTTATAATCTGTCTAACAAGCTGTCATCTGTATCACTCCCATCATTTCCATTTTCTTCTCCATTCTTATCCTGGATATCTTCCTCTCTTACCACCATCGGGTCCAGCCTATCTCCCTTAATGGTATCTACTCTCTATATCTTAAGTTGTGCATCCAATCGCGCATCCTGATATGCCTTCATTGCCTTTTTCATCTTTCCATGAAATCTCTCCCTGTTCTTTGTATGTGCTGCTCGCATCCACACATCTAATGCCTCAAACTGTGTTGGTCTAAGTGGAGGCCGTAGTGAAGACATCACTCGCCTCAAGTGATACAACAGCTCCAATCGAAACGAACCATAACATGGAAAAGCCAAATCTCCCGCCTTTTCAGTGATTTTGTGCCACTTTTGATGCCAAACTATAGCATGGAGTCCAGAATTTGTTGCCATATAGTGTGCTGGAGTATCCTCAGGCAGTTCTTCCTCACCCACTCAAGTAACCACTCCCTGATCTCCCCTGAACACATCCAGTAACACTCTAAAGCATTGCATGATTAAGTCAATATTTCCCTTCAACAGAACAGATTTTCTCAATTACAACTTCCTGATGACCACCAACCAATCCCAGCGCGGCGTTATACCAACCGACCTATCGCAGTGCGGCATAATCTGACATCACCCTTCTCCTCCTCGCAGTGGCTCGCCCTTCTTCACAATTTCTCTGTTCACGTTTACTCACACAATCACAACTCTGTAATTGTCTGCCTTTCTAAAAGATCAACAGAATTCAATCACTCAAGAACTTTACCGCATAGTGACCCCCGACCTGCGTTGGTCACCTGGACCAATATAGTCCACCCTTGTACACAAGGTTTACCATACGGTTTACAAACATCCCACTGACACAACGTTGCCTGTCTTAGTTGGAATTGCTGATGACGTCTCACGACACCTCCCAAAACCTGCGGTCAGACAATCACAACAAATTGGTATCTTCTACACCATTCACTATATATCCCAGGAACTTAGGCTACTTCAGGCCTGCAACTCAAATCACAAACCTTGGACCACGTAAGGCCAAAACCACATTCACTCGACTTTTACACCAACTCCGCCAGACATCATGCAATCAACACACTCCCACAATCTAACACACAACACATCCCAATTGATACTCACTCCTCCGTTCACCACTGTTCTCACCGAACCCTCAATCTCTGTTGGTCTCCGCCAAAGTCCGTCGTTCTTCGCTCTCGATCATTGGGCTCTATTTTGGAGCTCTAGGCGGACTAGGTCTTTTCTAGAGTTTCCTAACTTCTCCCCTTGCTTCATGTGACAACCATCCTCTGCTACTAACTGATGGAGCTGGGTTCCAAGTTCTAGATCTGCTCTGAAACCCCTGGTCAATGGCTCTTTTTGTCAGCATGCAAGCGTGAAGGGGAGAGAAATCATTAGACAGTAAATCATTGCAGCTCCAATGAACTATGACTCCGAAGAATCACAGACTCCCAATTAAGTTTAGTTAGTTTATTACAAAGCCAAGAACAATTGGACATACAGGTACGTCAAGATGAGGGTGTAGAAATACATTGGAACTAATACAAAGGCAAATCTACGGATGACATTAAGGCGGTGCAATATGCATAGAATTATCAGTTCAAGTACCAAAATGCAAAAGATGATAGCACAATGTTGAGATTTCCTTTCATTGGCAGTTTGTGGGTATAAAGCATTTGTCTGTCCCTACTCTCTAATGTGACAACCCTACATGGCATTCTCCAAGGCAAGATCCATTAAGGTGTAAGCGTGAGAAGTCTTCCTAAGAAGTTTCTTCACATCAGATGGGTCAGGTTGCATAAAGCTATATGGCTTGTTCTAAGATGCTTTTGAACAATTTGATGAGCATAAAAGGTTTTTTATATTTAGAGATTTTTTCCCATCCAACAGGTGCTTTCACTTGTACCCAATCACCAACAGAAATGTGAACATCCTTGGTAGCATTTCTGCAATCATACAATCCCTTCTTTTCCTGCTGGATAATCTTTTCCCTATGGCTCCAATCACTGTTGACCGAGACATCAACACACCCTTTAGGCCAGTGCATCCAGCCAGTTCATAATTTAGAATTTGAATTTGGATTTCTCCTTTTAATTAATGCAATGGAGGAAGTGGGAGGAGCCGGGGAAGTGAGTGTGGCATCCTAAAAAAATTTGAGCACCTGGACTTAATATTTTACAAATTAAGCCCTGGGCAAAGCAGAAGTGGGAGCAAAGCGGAATTGCTTCTGCTTCAGCCCCCACCACTCTTACGGCCCATCTGTGACATCAGCACACCGGAGACGCCCTTATGTCAAAATCACCACCGGAGCGGCAAGAAGAAGCAGGTGAGTGCTCTCTTTTGCATTTTGGTGGGATTTCAGGCCAAAAACGGCCTCCTCAGGGTTTTAGGAGGCATCGTTGGAAACAGTGCCTCCTTCAAACAGTTTCCTGTTCATTGATCACGTAAGTGGCATTATCCACAAGCAGAAAACCAATAGACCACCAAGGATTTTGGGGGGGGGGGTTGGCCCCTCTGACAAACAGTCCGATCCCCCTGAGGGCCATATTTTATATTTGAAATGTGTTTTCTGCTGGGGGGGGTGGGGGGGAGTGAGATCGCACCCCCAGGGAAAAACAAAAGGTGACTATATTGTTAGGGGTTGCCTCTTCTTGCATACGGGGTGACCCCCAGGAAGCCAATTTTTTTTTTATAAGATTGCGTGTTTTACCCTGGGAAACAACTTTTGTGCCCCCAGTTTTTTTTTGTGTTCCCCAGGAGGAAACAAACTGGCTCACTGGACCACCAGGGAAATATTGTTTCTTCATAGATTTACCAGAAACATTGCCTGCAGCAAACACAAGGGCATGTAGTCTTCCATACCACTAATACAGTGTTTTTACTAGTATAAAAAAGGGACAGTGTTGAAATGTGGGCATCTGTTTAGGTCTGGTTATAGCCATGGCCATTTGATGGTTCTGAAATTAATATATGTTTATGATTAGAGTTTGTAGACAGCCCTCTTCATCCATTGATCTGTTATGTCATTCACATTTTTCTTCTACTCACTATAGCATGGTGCAATGGGTTAGGTCACTTCAGCCATAGACTAATTTCACTGTGAATGATGGCATTCTGATTTTTTCAAGGAGCATGTCCGCACAGAAAAGTAGGACTCTTCAGTTCTAGGAATTGCTATGCGAATGTGTGCACCTTGAGATCAAAGCTAAATTATTGCTCTGAAGTAATTATGTTTATACTGGTAATGGCCTGGCAGCTCCCACAACAATAACGTTTTTTAAAAGCCATGACCAAAAAAAGCATTGGCAAAGCCAGAAGGCTGGCAGCAAATGCCATATCTATTGGCTTTGCAAATGGTTGTTTAGCTAGCGGATTAGCTAATGGGGAACACTTTTATTGTGGTACCACTGGCTGGACTGGGCTCACCCTTTGTACCTTGAAGTATGCTGTGGTATTGGGTATGTTATGGTATGTACCATGCAGCTCTTTGATGGCAGTTCATAGGTCACTGTGTCAGATAAGATAATAAGTGTAAAGGTCTGTTATAGTTGCAAAAGCTCATCCAAAAGATAATAGATAGATCTGAAGCCTATGACATCTAAACACCAGGTGAGTTAAATTTACTGTTACAAATCAGAGGGCTCACCGAATGAATCGTTCTGACCTAATGAAAACCATAACCTTGCATTACATCTTTAAGTTTGTTCGTTGGCTTCTGGATAGCTCCCATGTGGCCGCACTTGCATTCCGTTCCTCCAGGCGCCACATCTATAGTACACTAAGAATGAGAAATGTGCACACACTTGCCAGACAAGGTAGATTGCTTTGTGTTTTGCATAACTCAAAGTTGAAGCGTGACAAAAACAATTAAGGGTGGCAGGAGAGCTATTTGAAAATCAGAATGCAAAATGAACCTAGTCATCCAGAATGGAGGATCTGGACATGGGGTGTAGACCCAGACAACAGTGCTCATGTACTAATATATGTAGCTGAACCGAGACTCTTGCAGGCACCTTTACTATTCTGATCAGTAGGAGCCTAGTTCTAAAGCTCATTTAAATACACGCCTTGAGGTTTTGTCTTTGTGTTTGGAATTATGTTTTCCACATTCCTAGAGTCCCGGGCTTGGACCATAAATGCAGAATGAATATGACTCCACGTCGAAGTATGAAGCGCTATATCAATGCTACAAAACACCATGCCACGAGCTGCTTGGATTGTAGAAAGGCACAGCGTTTTACACTTGTTTTTTATGGTAGGCCTTTTCTCATTGCTGGTGTTGTGAGAATGCCCTGCATGGCTCTGAAATAGGGTACAAGAGGAGGACTGGTTTCTCCTCCGAAGGGAGGGTGCAGGTGAGCTCCAGGCACACCAGCACTCTAGAGGAGAGCTCTAAAAGGACTTGAAAGTGTGTGGCGTTTCACGGAGGCCATCAACGGGATGAGGTCAAGCGCCTTACTGACACAAAACAAGACAACAGACAGCCCCAGAACTAGTCTTTCAAGGCAAAGATAAAGAGCACCGATTATCAACGCCCGGCATTCCTAGTGCGGGGTTATTGCTTGTTACAAGCCTTATTAATGCTGCTGTTTTTAATTGGATCACACTGTAGCCCGGCACCACTTCTCCACACTGTTCTTTATCGATTCACTGTACCCTGGTTCTCACCCATCATACCCCCCACCCGCGCTGCGCCCCTCTACAGTGAACATTAGTTAGAGCAAAATAACCTGAAATCCGGGGTGTTTAACATTCTAGCTAAGAAGTGGGAAGGCGTCTGGGAGGAAGGGCGAGAGCTCTCCCTCCCATTAGACGATGTACTCTCCTGATGGACAGGACGAATAATTTAAGTTTTAAGAACCAAAGAACCACTTTATTTAATTAATTGTACAATGCATCGGAGGTCCGCCATCATCAGACCCTTTAAAGAGATCAGTAGTATGTCACAAGTCAGCCGTAGCAATCATATGAATTGAATGCAGCGGCATGAATGTGCAATGCAGTGAGAAACAGAAGTTCAGGTTTTTACATGCTACATACCCAGAACACACCCATTATCTATACAGTCAAGAGCTCCACAAACACACAAAATCCAAAACACTTGCAATGCACTTGAAGACTATATATCTAGGTGCACTGGGCAACAATTTTCTGAGCTAATTATGAGAGCACAGGCTGGGTGGAGGACCAGGAAACATTTGAAAGTAGAGTCTTCTTTAATCAAAGCACACAAAATCCTCTCTTCGATGAGAGATCATGCCTGCACTCCCTGAGCATGAACACAGGGACAGTCAATCCGGTGCCGTACTAACAACAAAGGCTTGGCTGCGGCCTGTGTCTCTCTTTGTGAAAAGGGGAGAACGAGAGAGAAAGTCTCCTCCCACCCCGCACTGCCTCACACACACTGCGCCAGTGGCCCCACTAACTACTGAATCTCTCTCAGCCAATCCAGATGCTTCTCCTGCTGTTACAGCAGCGCCTGGGTTGGCTGGGGCAAACACCCTTAATGCTCATTACTGAGCCCAGGGGCTGCCGCTATGGGTCACTCTGGGCGGCTTCTAGTGCGCATGTTGGGTTGGCCGCAGAGAGGCTGCCGTCCAACCCGACATGCGCACTTGGGCCCCTCTGACTAACGGTGTTGTGTCTGTCAATAATATTGTTAAGCCCCACCCCCTCAGTCCCGCACTGCCTTCTCAAGGTACCGCCTCTTCATGCCTCGATACACCAACAGCCCTCAGCAGAAAGGAATGCAAGTCTTTACTTACATTTAATTGGGGAGCCACAGGGACAAAATATCAGTTGGGCAATGCCCCCATGGCTTAAGGGACGCACCGCTCTTGCTGAGACAGCATCCAAGGGAGAGGAAAATGGAACAGAATCATAAATGATTTTTTATTCAGCGGAGATCCATCCGATGATTTATTTTCCAGTGATTCTTTGAGGAACGTGGTCATGGCAGTTGTGATGTCCCTTCGTAAGCAAAATCTGTACAGTTGAGGGAGAGTAGCATGGTACACTAACCAAGAGAGCAGGCACTTGCGACTGCAAGCACAGATGGTGTGCTCTCTTGGCAACACCCCAATTTAGTGCAACCCCAAATTCCCCCTTCACTGCTGTTGCTGGATGTAAAGTCTATACAGCAAATATTTTGCTTATTGACTATGTTCATCTCTTTTTGGATGTTGATTTCCTTGAGAAAATTGTGGTGCAAACATATTTGCATGCCACACAGCTTCTGAGGGAGCATGGAGGCACTCTTGGCCTCATTCTAGGGCATACTGGTAGACTCCTATTTCACTTGGGGAGATAAAGACATTTCTGGGCCTTACACTCAAAATGGGAATAGTGCACAAACCAAGCGTACAGTCCTACAGATAAACTCACACTGTTTGGGTAATACCCAGCTTCGCACGGGTCATGAGCAAAGATCCATTTTTGCTATTGCAGCATATGCTGCATTTCAATGATATTTCTGCTGCATTGTCCCGGGACCATCTAGATAATGGGTCTCCAACCTTTTCTATTGTGAGAGCTACTTCTGGTTACTGAAAAGCATCCTGGGCTATCTCCTAATATATGGGTGTTAGATAAGGGTACATAAAGTCCAAGTAACTTAAGCACCATCCTAGAATATCCCAGTCCTGCTCTGGTGAGCAGATAGCATTAATGCCACAAGAGCTCTATAGCAATGTTAATTTGTTGAGCCTCCAAGGAACAGCTGTATCCCTTGTTTATGATTCACAGAGATGAGAGTTTAATTTAGACTTGTGTTCTCATTGTCATGCAGTCCATAAGATTACACTGTTCTCATTGTGAGAATCAGAGCACAAAGAACCATTAGCATTATTACATTTTGCGTGGCCCATAAAGATTTTATCGATTTCTCAAAGTAAATATATTTTGGCAGTGACTGGCACACTATACAGCAGTCAGACAAGAATTACACAAATTAACATATGCCTAGATTGCTTTTAAACAAAAGAAAAAGGAAAATAAGAAAGACAGAAATAAAGCATTGAAGAATGGAAGAGAAAGCAGTAGAGGAAGATAGGAAGCGAAAGGAAGAAGAGGAAAAAATAAAAGGAAGAAGAGAAAGAAACCAAGGAAATGTGAGGGAAAAGGGAAACAAGATGGTGGCTGCCTGAGTCAGCCATGCCGCGACCAGATGAGGAATGATAGAAGAATGACAGAAGACTGGACTAAACTATAAGAAATTCCTGTGTAACCCCAGAGATTCTAATGGATGTCATGATAGCGTAGATACTTGCAGCCAGCCGCAGTCAGTGCGGGTAACAGCGGTGGGGTGGTGTGGCTGTGTAAGGGGGGATTCTGAGGGATAATGCAGAGGGAAAATTTAATAATTAATATTCCCTCTGCATCGTCCTTGGAATCCCCCCTTACATGGCCCCACCATCCCACCACTGTTACCTGCACGGACCGCGGCTGCTTGCAGCACAACACTCACCATTCTGTACTCACCATTGTGAGATAGCCCTGCGTTGGGCTGAGTTGCTCTGTGCTTGGAGGCGGATGCTGGGCGAGGTGGTGGATCACGCAGACTGTGGAGGCTGCTCGTCGCTTCTCACTATTCTGGAAATGGGTCAGAAAACTGTCAGTGGGGGTATGTGAGAGGAAAGGCTGCTGCTGCAGTCCAGGGCCAGACTGGGAACTGAAACCGGCCCTGGCAAACTGCTCGGCCGGCCCCCCTGGGGGACAGGGGGGGTGCGGCCGAGCTGTGTGCTAGGGCCGGTTTTGGCCGATTTCGTTACAGGGGGCCAATATTGCCAGCCCCTAACAAAAATGCCTACCCAGGGGCCCAAAACCGGCCCCCACCCTGGTGGCCCACCGGGGAAACGCCCGGTGCCCGCTACAGCCAGTCCAGCCCTGCTGCAGTCGCTGCTGCAGCCCCCCAGACGTCTGAGACACCGGTGGATGTGCACCCCGGAGCAGAGAGTACAACAAAAGTGTCGGCAGCAGTGGGGAAGAACGGGCAAATGCTCGTCCCATCCGTCCCTGTCACCTGGATGGAGACCACGGGGTAGAGGAAGGGGAAAGGGGGGATCGCGCATCAGCAGCGCCCGCCAGGCTCAGCTGTACTGGAGGTGCTTCGTGGCTCCACTGTGGGGACTGCAACTCTCTCCCCGCTGCACCACCACGAGGAGACCGCCAGGGATCAGCTGGCACTGAATCTTGAAGAGGTGAATCCATTGTTGCTGCATACTCACAAGGAAGTGGAAATTCAATGCCAGAATGAGCCGATCGACAGAGACAAGGTAACAGACTCCAATTCCTTGCCTATAATGGAGGGCAAGGCTGGAGGTACGGTAAATGATCTTGCACAGACCCAAACTCAGAATACAGAGCTTGAGGCTGCAAGGGAATGGGCTGGGTTGGCCAGCCCAGTAGAGGGCCAAGTTGGAGGGTCGGAGGGGGGTAAGTCACCCTTAAAGTATAGCTAATACACATCAGAAAGTGCAGCAGTCACTGACACACCCCTCAGGACTAGACAACAAGTTAAATTAGCAGGATTTTGAGTCTAATGATTTTGAGTCTAATGATTTTTTCTTTTCACTGTCTGATGAGGCATGGTCAGCAGATGGGTCTGGGTCAGGCTCCTTACTGAATCCAGTGAGAACGAAAGTATACCTGTGGTAGCGGACGGTGAGATTTGAAAGTGGTGGGGCGTAAAATGATTGTCATACTGCACCGTAGCGAGCGAGCCCGAACAACCTAAGGGGGTACGGGGGGGTTCTCCCCCCGAGAAAATTTTGAAAAAAGAGTGGAAAAATGGTGCATTTTCAAGCAAATTTGAGAAAGCAGGAAGGTTAATAAAGCAATTGCGAAAGTGCAGTTATTACATTAATAAAGAGATGTCATATAACATAGGTAGCTGCTTATTCAGTATAACCATAGAGCTTCATAACAGACTTCGAGATATAATGCATTTCTGAGTACCTCACAGATGTTTTTTATTTAACAAACAACTAAACAGGTCGCAAACTAGCAGCATTCAACATATTGTTTACTTTTTGTATCTAAAATCAGCACGCCTGTCTTTAAGAGCAGCAAACTTTTCAATAACTTGAATGTTAAAGTCTGGGATTCTTTTCACTAGTTTGCTCTCTATAGAGAGCATTGCCAAAGCCTTTAGTCTTTCCTCAAGCATGGTGTTCATCAGGAATGTCTTAATCCTCTTTAAGGTGGAAAAACATCGTTCTGACTCTGCTGTTGTCATAGGAGTGGTAATGACAATTTTTAGTAAAGCCACTGTCTCTGTAAGTGACTTTTCTATATTATGTTTATGAATTAAAGCCAGCAAAGACCTGGCACCTTTGGCCTTCCGGTACACAGGCATTGCGTACAGTACAGTCAACTCAGTTTTGAGGTCCTCTTTGTTGAGCATAGGATAAGCTTCCACGCCCTCATTCAGAGCATGCTCGGGGAAGGATTCATCATATTTTGCAAACTGTCTCACTTTGCAATAATGTGGCACTACACCAAATGTTTTGTGAAAGAAAAACGCTCTTGTGCCTGCACAATTACAATAAGCGATACAAAAGGGGGATGATGGACGGAACGTTTGAGCCAATCAAACACTCACCCCCAGTCAACTGATCTGGGTTTAATCCATCATCATTCTCTTAGCTCACTCCACCACCCCAGTTCAGACATGGCCATATGCAAATCAGGTCTGACCCTGTGCCTCATGGGAACAGTCCAGCACGAACTGCCAAGCCATGTCTTCCCTGGACCGGAAACAAGCATCCTAGGACCGGTTTCTGGCATTCCAGCCGTCATCAGCCAGGCTTGCTTGAATCCAGTGGCAAAGTGAGCAAGGGACCCACGTCTGGGCATACCCCCGCCAACTTAGGGCGTAACAAAGCGATACAAAAGGGGATGATGGACGGAACGCTTGAGCCAATCAAACACTCACCCCCAGTCAACTGATCTGGGTTTAATCCATCATCATTCTTTAGCTCACTTCCACCACCCCAGTTCAGACATGGCCATATGCAAATCAGTCTGACCCTGTGCCTCATGGGAACAGTCCAGCCCGAACTGCCAAGCCATGTCTTCCCTGGACCGGAAACAAGCATCCTAGGACCGGTTTCTGGCATTCCAGCCGTCATCAGCCAGGCTTGCTTGAACTAGTGGCAAAGTGAGCAAGGGACCCACGTCTGGGCATACCCCCGCCAACTTAGGGCGAACAAAGCGATACAAAAGGGGATGATGGACGGAACGTTTGAGCCAATCAAACACTCACCCCCAGTCAACTGATCTGGGTTTAATCCATCATCATTCTTTAGCTCACTCCACCACCCCAGTTCAGACATGGCCATATGCAAATCAGTCTGACCCTGTGCCTCATGGGAACAGTCCAGCCCGAACTGCCAAGCCATGTCTTCCCTGGACCGGAAACAAGCATCCTAGGACCGGCTTCTGGCATTCCAGCCGTCATCAGCCAGGCTTGCTTGAATCCAGTGGCAAAGTGAGCAAGGGACCCACGTCTGGGCATACCCCCGCCAACTTAGGGCGAACAAAGCGATACAAAAGGGGATGATGGACGGAACGCTTGAGCCAATCAAACACTCACCCCCAGTCAACTGATCTGGGTTTAATCCATCATCATTCTTTAGCTCACTCCACCACCCCAGTTCAGACATGGCCATATGCAAATCAGTCTGACCCTGTGCCTCATGGGAACAGTCCAGCCCGAACTGCCAAGCCATGTCTTCCCTGGACCGGAAACAAGCATCCTAGGACCGGTTTCTGGCATTCCAGCCGCCATCAGCCAGGCTTGCTTGAATCCAGTGGCAAAGTGAGCAAGGGACCCACGTCTGGGCATACCCCCGCCAACTTAGGGCGAACAAAGCGATACAAAAAGGGGATGATGGACGGAACGCTTGGAGCCAATCAAACACTCACCCCCAGTCAACTGATCTGGGTTTAATCCATCATCATTCTTTAGCTCACTCACCACCCCAGTTCAGACATGGCCATATGCAAATCAGTCTGACCCTGTGCCTCATGGGAACAGTCCAGCCCGAACTGCCAAGCCATGTCTTCCCTGGACCGGAAACAAGCATCCTAGGACCGGTTTCTGGCATTCCAGCCGTCATCAGCCAGGCTTGCTTGAATCCAGTGGCAAAGTGAGCAAGGGACCCACGTCTGGGCATACCCCGCCAACTTAGGCGAACAAAGCGATACAAAAGGGGATGATGGACGGAACGTTTGAGCCAATCAAACACTCACCCCCAGTCAACTGATCTGGGTTTAATCCATCATCATTCTTTAGCTCACTCCACCACCCCAGTTCAGACATGGCCATATGGGAACAAGCATCCTAGGACCGTTTCCATCATCCCCTTGTTGGCGGGGTATGCTCCAGACGTGGGTCCCTTGCTCACTTTGCCACTGGATTCAAGCAAGCCTGGCTGATGACGGCTGGAATGCCAGAAACCGGTCCTAGGATGCTTGTTTCCTGGTCCAGGGAAGACATGGCTTGGCAGTTCGGGCTGGACTGTTCCCATGAGGCACAGGGTCAGACTGATTTGCATATGGCCATGTCTGAACTGGGGTGGTGGGAGTGAGCTAAAGAATGATGATGGATTAAACCCAGATCA